>WNYA01002052.1:875-50637 GCA_019512145.1 Engystomops pustulosus
CCTATGTACAGGAATATAACTACTATAATACTGCCTCCTATGTACAGGAATATAACTACTATAATACTGCTCCCTATGTACAGGAATATAACTACTATAATACTGCTCCCTATGTACAGGAATATGACTACTGGCTTCCTCTCAGACATCTCTGCTTCTTCCTTTCCCTCTTCCCTCTGTATAGCAGTAGCTTTTCTTCTTCCTGCTGTCACCTTTTGCCCTTTTGTTCCTGCTTTCAGTCATTATGCTGCAGTATGCGCTGCTCTGTGTCACATGCAGTGTTTGTTATTACAGCGCCGTGTTCTCATCTCTCCCTGATTCTGACACTTACCAGGATCTCCCCATGAAGATTAATAACATCCAGAAAATAGGAGACAGTACCTAGACCAAAGTATTATGCAGCATAAGTTATGTCATGTATGTACACAGTGACTGCACCAGCAGCAGAATAGTGAGTGCAGCTCTGGGGTATAATACAGGATGTAACTCAGGATCAGTACAGGATAAGTAATGTCATGTATGTACAGTGACTGCACCAGCAGCAGAATAGTGAGTGCAGCTCTGGGGTATAATACAGGATGTAACTCAGGATCAGTACAGGATAAGTAATGTCATGTATGTACACAGTGACTGCACCAGCAGCAGAATAGTGAGTGCAGCTCTGGGGTATAATACAGGATGGACACTGGTCTGAGGGGAGGGTGTGGGATTTAGTTTAGTATATAGTGTATTGTGTTTTCTGTGTTTGTTGCAATGTGGCATGTGATCTGTGTGGGGTGAGTTTATGTATATTTATGGTCATTTATGTTTATTTGTGGGTGTGGCTTGTCATTGTTTATTGGTTTGGTTTGGGATGTGATAATCTGTTGTGTGGGGGTTGTGATATTTGGTGCTTATTCATTTCGGTGTATTTTAAGTTATTGTTAAGGTAAGTTATTGTAAATATTTTTTATATATTGTATATTATGTTTGGTTTATGTTATATATTGTTATGTTTTATGTAACTCTGTATTACCAGCTGTAGCATTCAACCCCATATATATATATTTTTATTAACCTCTTAACGCTCAGCGTCCGATATATCGGACGCTGAGCTCAGCGACTTAGCACTCAGCGTCCGATATATCGGACGCTGAGCCGATGCCGGTTCAGCTCAAGATTAGAGCCGAACCGGCATCGGGAAACACGGGGTGCCGGCTGTGACTGATAGCCGTCACCCCAGTGTAACACCCGCGATCGGAGTTGTCTCTGATCGCGGGTGATTAACCCGTTAAATGCCGCGGTCATCACGACCGCGGCATGTAACATGCATCTGGGGTGTCTTTCCCCCACGATCAGCACCGATCATTGCTACGGTATCACTGGGGTCCGATCTGCACCCCAGTGTTACCTGCAGGAACTGACGGTAAGATGGCGTCTATGACGTCATCTTACTGGCAGAGTGCCACCCTATGCAAGTGCATAGGTTGACACTGATAATGCCCTGCAATACATAAGTATTGCAGGGTATTATTATGAACAAGCAATCAGATGATTGCTTGTTCATTTCCCATGGTGGAAAAAGTGAAAAAAAAAAAATTATTAAATAAAAAAATAAAGTAATAAATCACCAAAAATGCCCAAAAGCCCCAAAACATATAAAGAGCCATATAACTAAAAAAAAAAGTCTAAATCATAACACAAACCCCACATATATAGTATCACCGCGTCCGTAACAACCCGTAGAATAAAACTAAATAATTATTGAACCCGCACGATGAACGCCGTAAAAGAAAACTGTTATAAACCCTCCAAAAATTATGATTTTTACCTATTCAATCCCACAAAAAATGCTATAAAAAGTGATAAAAAAAACATATGTACTCTAGAATGATACTGGTGCAAAGTACAACGTGTCCCGCAAAAAACAAGCCATCAACCAGCTCCGTAGCCAAAAACGTAACAATGTTATGCCACTTGGAAGATGGCAATACAAAAATGATATATTTTTCCCCACAATAGGGTTTTATTTTACAAATTTAGTAAAACGCAAGAAAATATATTCGTGTCTGGTATCCCCGTTATCGTATAGACCCATAGAATAAAGATAACATGATTATTAGTCTATACGGTGAACACCACAAAAAAAAAGTAAAAAATCCAGTACAGAATTGATGCTTTTCTACTCATGACCTCAAAAAGAAGTTCCTAAATTTTCAACAATAGGCGATACCAACCCCAAAATGGTAACATTGGCAAAAGCATCTCATCCCGCAAAAAAAATGCCATCACATGGCCCCAATAACGAAAAAGCGAAAATTTTACAGCCTTCAAAAGGGGCCAATGAGGAAAGTAAAATCCTGGCAGCTGCAGGGCGCTCCTTCCCTTCTGCGTCTCGCTGTGCCCCCATAAAACAAGTGATGGCCACATGTGGGGGGTCTCTGTACTCGGAAGAAATTGTAGAACAAATTTTATGGTGGGTTTTGTATTTTTATCTTTTGGAAATGTGTAAATTTTAGGGCTAAATGAACGTATAAGGGAACAATATGACTATTCTAAATTTCGCCTCCATTTTGATTCATTTACTATGAAGATCTCAAGGGGTTAACAATCTTCGTAAAATCTGTTTCTGATAGCTTGAGGGGTGCAGATTTGAAATTGGGTTGGTTATATGGGGGGTTTTCATGCTAAATATGTAAATTTTCATTCAAAACTGTATATATCCCCAAAATAGTCAATTCTGAAAATCCGGAAAAGCGCTATTCTATTTGTAAGCCGCGAGACATCAAAATATATTATCCAGACATTTCAGAAATGGTGAAAATGTAAAGTAGACAAATGGGAAATGTTATTCAGCAACTTATTTAGGTGGTAAATCGATCTGCCTGAAAATGTAATGATTTTGAATTTCAAAAAAAGTGAGATTTTTCAAAAAATTCATCATTTTTTCTTTTTTTTGGAAAATAAACGCAAAACTTATCAGCCGACATTTACCACTAAAATGAAGCAGCACAACTATGTGGGAAATAAAAAACAATCTCGAATCGACTTTGATAAGGTATAAATATGTTCAAAAGTATACCATAAAATCGACGCAGGCAGAATCCAAAAAATGGGGCGAGCCTTAAGCTGTACCAAATGGGCTGGTCTTAAGGGGGTAATAGTGATTCCAAGATGAGCCCGTCAAACATCTAACACAGGGTTTGATGGGTATTAGACAGTGTCATCACTTCCAATGTAACATGATTAAAAAAAAAATCACTCGTAAGAAGTAGCGGGGGCCTTATGAACCAGATCTAGGAGGACATTGGCCCTTAACCCCTCATTCACAGCGGGGAAGATAGAGTCCAGGTGTAACACTCCCCATAGGAATCTGAGCTTCTCTGATCTAGCGCAAAACCCGCAAAATACATGCAGAGTACATGCTGCCCCCTCCTGGGATTACAGAGAGTGACAATACAGGCTTCTTCCGCCTCCACCACTCACAGCGGTTGCTAACACCCTTAAACCAGTGGTTCTCACACCTTTCTAATTCTGGGACCCGCAATTACGTCCTAAGTTGTGGGATCCCAAACATGCCAACTTGCGCAGTAAAAACACATATAAAGCAGCTCGATGGCTTTAGGTGACCCCCCGGTTTTGGTATTCTACCCCGCTGGGGTCGCTCCGACCACAGTTGAAACCGCATGCCTAGACAGCTGAGGGTCAAGAATGAGGACCACAGCATCTAATTTCTAGGATGGTCCTCATGAAGAATTTTGAAGGTGGGGTACATATATCACACCTTAGGTCTCCTTACTGCGATAAAAATTTTTAAAAAAAATGATCAAGGCTTAAAAATCATCTAAAAAACCCCCAAAACATACCCCCCTTAATTCCTTTTAAATCAATATTGAAGAAACATGTAAAAAATCCCCCCCATATTTGGTAGCGATGCACCCTAATCTGAGCGTTGGGAAATTAAAATAAAAAAAACCCTCAATAGACTGAGGGTTGTTCCACGTTGCGTTTTGGTTTGCGTTTGACATTGCGTTTGAAACGCTATATACAACAGCTGATGTGAGGGCGTAATTTGCCTAATTACAATTACCGTTTGAGTTGTAACTAAATGCTGTTAACGCATGCGTTAACAAACACATGCATAACGCTTTGGTTTACCGCCATGCGTTAACATGCGGTACGATGCGTTTGTAAAGGAAACGTTAACAGTGATGTTTAGGCATCAACCTCTCCAACTGCTGTATATGCGTTTCAAACGTCAATGAAACGCAGGTCAAACGCAAACGTTGTGAACGCGCCTGATGTTTTTTAGAGAAGTCTGATTCTACTCCCAGAGGGCACCGATGAAAGAATACTGCGTATCCACAAAAAAAAAAAAAAAAAGAAACCCCGCCCCAGCTCCGCAGTAGGAAAATAAAAAAAAATAGCAACATTTCATGGAATGGTTGGCGCCGCAAAAACTAATATATATAATATGTATATATAACTACACATATATGGTAAATTAGGATCACCCGAATGGAACTGACCCTCAGAATAAACAGGAGTTACAGTGGGATGCAACTAAATACAAAACCGCAAAAAAAAAGGCGCATGCAGGGGGCGCTGTTTATTGTCAACGTATACTGCGTTTAGAGTACGGAAAGGGGGGTTGGGGGGAACGGGGACCACACAAGAAACATAACAAGGGCCAGGACCGTAATGACACCCAAGCAAATCCTGGGGACAATGCCTAATATTTATATTCCAGACATTGTGGCCCGAGAAGTTATTTATGTGGCTATTGGCATCTATGGTCATCTCGCGACAGATAACTAGTTTAACATTTTCCATACAAATAGTTAGTTTTACAGAAATTACTACACATATGTTTACATTTACCTCAAAAACAGACAAAACAACGACTGTTCTCCACACAAACTGACATTCCTCCCTCAAACTTATGTCTCCTCTAGTCACTTGTACACCTCAAAAGCATTTTCCCGCCTAAATTGGTATATGAAGTTGAATGCGCCCAGCTAATGATTCATGGGATTTATTCAAACGGCTCGCACTGGTTTATTTGCGTTACAAAACATGGGAACGCATGTCCAGAAAACCGCGCACTTGCTGAGGGGTTTTCTGGGAGTGTGATTCCGATCTTGTAATAACAAACGGCGTGTATAAGCGAATAGTAAACTACAAATCCCGAAGTCATGCGGGTAGACCGTGAGAGGGACATCATTTTTTCTTTTTTTTGGAAAATAAACGCAAAACTTATCAGCCGACATTTACCACTAAAATGAAGCACAACATGTGGGGAAAAAACAATCTCAGAATCGCTTTGATAAGTAAAAGTGTTCAAAAGTTATAACCATATAAAGCGACGCAGGTCAGAATCCAAAAAATGGGGCTGAGCCTTAAGCTGTAAAATGGCTGCGTCCTTAAGGGGTTAATAGTGATTCCAAAAATGAGCCCTCAAACATCTACACAGGGTTTAGGGATTGGTTTAGACAGTGTCATCACTTCCAATGTAACAGGATAAAAAAAAATCACGTAAGAAGTAGCGGCGCCTATGAAGCCAGATCTCAGGAGACATTGGCCCTTTACCCCTATTCACAGCGGGGAAGAGAGAGTCCATGGTGTGAACACTCCCCATAGGAATCTATGACTTCTCTACTAGCAGCAAAACCGCCAAATACAGCAGAGTACACTGCTGCCCCCTCCTGGTATACAAGGGAGATGACATATACACGGCTTCTTACAGCCTCCACCAATCACAGCCGTGTAACCCCTTAGACCAGTGGTTCTCAACCTTTCTAATTCTGGGACCCCGCAATACAGTTCCTCATGTTGTGGTGACCCCAAACCATGCAACTCGCAGTAAAAACACAATAAAATTGCAGCTCCGATGGCTTTAGGTGACCCCCGGTTTTGGTCATTCGACCCCCGCTGGGGTCCCGACCCACAGGTTGAGAACCGCTGCCTTAGACGCTGCGGGCAGAATGAGACCACAGCATCTAATATCTTCTAGATGTCCCCTCATGAAAATTTATTGAAGGTGGGTACATGATATCACACCTTTAGGTATCCTACTGCGATAAAATTTTAAAAAAAAATGATCAAAGGCTTAAAAATATCTAAAAAAACCCCAAAAACAATAACCCCCCTTTAATCCTTTTAAACAATATTAAGAAACATTAATAAAATCCCCCCATATTTGGTAGCGATGCAGCATACTGAGCGTTGGAAATTAAAAAAAACCCTCAATAGACTGAGGCTTCCGTTCCACAGTTGCGTTTTGGTGCGTTTTCATTGCGTTTGAAACGCATATACAACACTGATGTGGGTAATTTGCCTAATTACCAATTCCCGTTTACGTTGTAATAAACTCATGTTAACGCATGCGTTAACAACACATGCATAACGCTTTGTTACCGCATGCGTTACATCGCGCGTTTACGATGCGTTTTGTAAACGGAAACGTAACAGTGATGTCATTAGGCAATCCACCTCTCCTCATCTGCTGTATCATGCGTTTCAACTCAATGAAACGCGCAGTCTCAACAACGCAACGTGTGAACGCGCCCTGATTTTTTAGAACGTCCTGATCTACTCCCGAGGGCACCGATGAAAATACTGCGTTCATCACACAAAAAAAAAACCCTCCCCAGCTCCGCAGTAGGAAATAAAAAAAATAGCACATTTCATGAAGGTGGCGCCGCAAAAACTAAATATATATATATATATATATATACACACATATATGTAAATTAGGTATCACCCGAATGGAACTGACCCTCAGAATAAAACAGGAGGTTACATGTGGACGGCACAGTAAATACAAAACCCGCAAAAAAAAAGGCGCATGCAGGGGGCGCTGTTTATTGTCAATCGTACTGCGTTTAGAGTACGGAAAGGGGGGTGGGGAGGCCACACAAGAGAACGTAACAAGGGCCAGGACAGTTAATGGACACCCAAGCACAATCCTGGGTACAATGCTAATATTCATAAATATTCTGAAGACATTTGTGGCCCAAGGAAGTAATTTATGGGCTATGGCATCTCTGTCACTCCGCACTAACTATAGTTTACATTTTTCCCATACAAAATAGTTAGTTTACAAAATTATACACATATGTGTTACATTTACCTCAGAAAACATCAAAAACACTAACTTTCTCCACACAAAACTGACCATTCTCCTCAAACTTTGTCTCCTCTAGTCACTTGTACACCCAGAATCATTTTCCCGCCTTAAATTGGTAATGAAGTTGAAGCGCTCCAGCAATGATTCCTGGGATTTGTAGTTCAACGGCCGCCTCTCGTTATTTGCATTTACAAGACAGGAACTGCAGCTCCCAGAACAACCCGTGCACGGCTGAGGGTTTCTGGGAAGTGTATTCCGATCTTGTAATAACAAACGGCTGTATAAGCGAATAGTAAACTACAAATCCCAGAAGTCATTGCGGGTAGACCGTGAGAGGGAAAGTGATGTTGTTTTTAGAGGGTAATAATGGCAGGGGATGAGGAGAATGATGGAAAGGCTGTGCCTTGAAGTAAACCACACATGATTGCTTTGCTGGTGCTTGTAGTTCTCTTGCACCTGCAGAGCCAGTTTGCTGACATTATCATCATGGCTGTTATTTCATCACTGATATAATTATGTAGATTTTGGCTGACCATAACCATGTCATTCAATAAAGCCACAATCATTTTCCTCATTTTCACCAACTCTGCTTTCCATCAGTGAATAAAATCATTTTACTTCATCTCCAGAGTCTCCACTTACATTGACAATGTTAATATACACGGTTCAGACTCGGGCCGTGTTCACACATTGTGCATGAATTAGGTTTTGAAATGCAATTTAAGTGTTTTGCGGAGGAGCTATTTCCGAACATTGATGCGTTTACATCTAAACGCTTGCCATCCGAAACTAGCGACACGCTTTGACTCGTTTACTTGCTATTTCCTGAACACAAGCGTTTAGGCCTAAACACATCAGCATTTTGGAGTTACTCCTTCCCGATGCACTTGAATTGCCGGAGTATCATATGCCAGACCCCCACAGGTCTGATATTCGGAATAGCATTTATCACAAAATCATCCTTCACTATATTAATACACTGATTCCTGAGTCACGTCGTTGCTCTGTCAGCATTAAACCTCCTGCGAGAGCGAGGGGCTGTACGGAAACGCGCGGCTCCTGTGCAAACAGGGATTCAGTGATTGTATGTACCACACAGCGCGCCATTAACCATATACAACAATGGGGGTCATTTTTCCCCCTTGCTGTTGGTGTTTTCGTGCCGTTTTCCTGCAAAAAGGCCATTTTTTAATGTTACACCTCAATTTGCCGTGTTTTTGCACCCTATTTGTCATTACATTGCGCTTCTTTACAGATGTTTGCACCCTATTTATTATACTATTGCGCCTACATAGACACAAATAACTGCGCTATAAAAGGCCAGTCCTGACCACGCTTAGGAAAGGCAATGTTATGATTTGCGCAACAAATTGCGCCTTTTTTAAATTTACGCCTAATAAGGCGCAAAAAAAATCTGCATTTGACAAAAAGCCAAAATGACAAAGACAAAGAGGTGCAAAAAATAGACTCACAACAGGCGCAAAAAGAGCACAGAGAAGGGGGAAATAAGATAAACGACCCCCATAATGTTCCTAGGTGTATCCTACGTGTATATGACAATAC
Organism: Engystomops pustulosus; assembly: GCA_019512145.1. Lineage (NCBI taxonomy): Eukaryota > Metazoa > Chordata > Amphibia > Anura > Leptodactylidae > Engystomops > Engystomops pustulosus. The sequence continues at coordinate 9,547 of WNYA01002052.1, forward strand.
CTCTAGTAACAATGCCTTTAATTTTAGCTTTCACATTTCTCCATGGTGAAGACACACGCCCCGCATGGCTCCCTAGGTCACAGCTGCTTTGCATTTCCCTATTATGATATGTTTTTCTTTTACTAAATATGATATGATAGTGAGTTATGACACCACACAGGTGTGATCCGGTGTTGTTTGGCTCTGCAGGGGTTAAGCCCGGTGTAATTCCCGCAGGTTACGGAGCCGTTCCAGCATTGGTGGTGCTGCCCTCGGGGGATCCGTATGCACCTGGAGGATTGTGCAGGAATAATACTTGTGCATTGTGTGGAAGGCATCGGGTAGAGTACGCCCGCTCTCCTAAATCTACACCCGGAGGGGTCACCTGGAGCTCGCGCTGCGTCCACCTCCCATTGTGCTGAGCCAGCACTTCACCAAATAATGTGAGTAGCTTCCCCTGGGGTGGTCTCAGAGGATGGAAATATATATATAACCATCCAGTGTCAGCTATCATCTTCATGCTTTACCACCCCTGAGTCGTTTCATTGTTCTCTGTTATCAGCCATTTTAAGTTGATTGTAGTGTTCTTCAATGGTATGGGTAGCGGGAAGTGTGGAAAGCTCCCTGCCCCACCATGTTCACATAGGCTGTCACATAACCTATCCCATCCTGAAAACCCTCAAAGTTTGCATTCACATGTGGCGTTTACATAAATGCAATGTAAATGCAACATGTGAACGCAGCCTAAGTTTTGGATGCGTCTTCCTCCCGTTTTGAGACACATTACGAAGTTCCCTCCAAGAATGTGGCCTTATTATGCATCTCGTGTCATGCATCAGTGTAAAGGGGCGAAATCTCCACAAAAATTTGCATGTGAATTGCATAAGATTTTGCCACTGTCCTTGGTGTGTGAGATATCGTTAATCTTGGGACAACCCCTTATCTGGCCTACAGAGCCGAATTCCTATTTGACGTGACGGCCATCTGCGTCCCAATCGTAGTGTCTAACGTTACACTGTCATTAAGAGATTAGCACAGACAATAGAGAGTGAACCATCTGTCCTTCTGTTTCAGGGACTTCACCGCTTGTGGGAATCCTTGGTGATGATGAAGTGACTGGATTTAGAAACCCAAGCAAGAAAAAAATTTGTGAAACCGGCCAAGATTCAATAATCTGTGTCCAGTGATCCTCAAGACATGTCCTGCTCAGAGGCCTCGACCTCAAGCTACCTCAGGACCTCCCGGGAATGCGAGGAGGATGCCGTGGCACACCCTGACCTGGTCACAATATCTGATGAGGGAACGTTAGACTTCAGACCGGGATGTAACCAGACGGCTCAAGATCTCGTCAACTCGATCCTATCACCTAGGACTTGGGAGAAGTATCTGGCCTCCTGGAAGTCCTGGATGCAGTTCAAGAGAGCAGCGCGTCAAAGAGGATGGTGCCGGGCTGAGAAGATCATGGTGGACTTCTTTGAACATCTAATATCCAGTGGGTACAGCAGGGGGAAAGTGGTGGGCACCTTAGCCGGAATCTCGTTTTGCTTGCAGATCATGGAAAAGAAAGATGTCACCAAACAGTTCCTCATCCAGCAGATGTTGACGAGCTGGAGGAACAAGGAGATGGAGGACAATGTGGACACGGAGAGTAATGGCGACTACGGGGAGCTCCTGACCCCCGAGATGCTGGCCTCAGTGCTCTACGCCACCAAAAAGGTCTGCTTCGACAACAACGAGAGCCGGCTCTTCGCTGCCGCCTTCACTTTGGCGTTCTATGGCTCCTTCGACATGGAAGAGCTGACGGCCAGAAGCAAAGACGAAGACGGCACTGGACTCTTGTTCAAAGACGTCATCGTAGAGCGCAACTCCATCTATTGTAAGATGCAGAAAGTCCGATCAAACAAGAGCCAATGGGTGGAGGTGAAAAAGCGTGACGACAAATTCTTATGCCCCCTGAATAGGATGAGGAAATACCTGGAGGTGAGGCCGGAGGGGGGCAGAAACTTTTTCATGCATGAGAACGGGACACCGCTGACGCAGTTCCAGTTCAGCAGGGTCCTGTCCTTTGCCCTGGATGAAGCGGGGATCGATTCAAGAAGGTTTGGACCTCATTCCCTGTCTTACAAGACATGAAGATGCCGAGCCAGCAGGGGGTGCGTGATATGTGCGAAGCGTGATAAGTGATAGAGATTTTGGTTGATACTTGGATTAAGATTTGGCAACATGAGCGCAAAGCGTGATGCAGGATCCTCAGCGCAAATCAGTCCAGTCTGGACGTATCCATTGTGGGATGTATAATCTGATAATCTGATGTGTATCTGCTAGACCAGCACGCAAATTTTTTCGTTGTGGAGCTTAAGTCTGCGTTCACACGTTGCCTTTTCAAATGCAAAGGAAAATGGTGTTACCCAATCAATGATTTGTTTCCTCTGAAACTCATGATATCAGGAATGAGCATGTAACCAGTGGAAAACACAAGGTGCTTGTTACCGATCGCATGCGTTTCAGTGTGTAAACGCATCTGAATGTGTCTGAACTGCGTTTTGAAATGTAATGTGTGAACACGGCCACAAAAGGGACACAAAATCTGCCTTGCAGGTGGATACAATTTATTGTTCCCTGATATCAGCTATGTCAGACACTAGTGCAGATTGCTAATGACCCTAATCTGCAGGTCCTAGGTGAGGATCTGGATGCAATCTATTGTTCCCTGCTATCAGCCACTAGTACCGATTCCTAAAGACCCTAATCTCTGCAGGACATCAGCAGGTTCTATGTGAGGACCTAGGTGGAATCTATTGTTCCCTGCTATCAGCCACTAGTGCAGGATATCAGCAGGTCCTGGGTGAGATTGGCGTCAGTGAATAGCTTCCCCTGTATATAGCTTCTTCCTGTAGTAGGTGTTGGTGCGGGTCATCACGTTGGGTGGGTACTATAGACGGTGAGGGGTTAGGTTATTATATGATGTAATATAACGGATAATACTTCCTGTGTGTCTCCATATTGGGCCATATCCCTCTATAGTGAGAAATCTCCAGTGCATTTTGGATTCCCCTCGCTTGCCGCCATCTTCCTGGAGACCTCTCTCGGGTCTTTGAAGGACATTTTCCATGTGCCCTCAGATGTGATTGTTGTTTCTCTTCATCCCACAGAATCCTGTGTCTTATCATCTGTATCTTTCATTGTCTTCGTCTTGGAATAAAGTTTTCATAAATTCTCTTTGTTGGGTTTTCACTTTCCGTCACTGTGACGTGGGACGCGTGGACGCCGCCGTTGTTATTCTGTTGTCCAGAACGTTGACCTGTGACCCGGGTGGAGTTATGTTCTGTCTTATATCCTTCCTTATCAGTTCCTACATCATATACGAGGAGAGATTGTGTTACATAATATTATTGCAACATTGTATTTATTCTTAAAGGGGAACACCAGATTTTTTTGCAAAATGCCTTTTATTAATCCCTGATAAATTCTAATTACCATGACGGTATCCCATATAATTATGGAGAGCCCATTTAATTCTTCCTGGAACATCTACAGACAAGGGTCTCGCCTTCAGCCTCGTCATGGTGTTGCAGTGACAACAGGTAAGCCAAACAGACACGGGGAGGACACACAAGCTTCATGCAGACCTTGGTCAGATTTGACTCCTGAGCCTAATGTGACTTGGCCCAGAAGCTTCCACTCTTACAGATGATGGGAACCACCTAGGGTTGGGGGACTCATCTAGTCCTTGAATAGGAACCCACATCTAGGTCTGTGGTCAGGAGGTGGTAGTCTGATTAGGGGGGATCCGAGTGTGTGTCCCCCTATAACAACTAGGAGCAGACTCATTGGGTCATTATGTCACCTCTTACCGCTGGACTACTATACCCATCAGGAAGTCATCTCAGCATCCAGGACCCCTGCGAGATTGACACGTGACAAGTGGGAGGTGGGCCGTGCCGCAGTTACCTGTAGTCTCACCTGTTTTTAGTGAAGCAGATGCCGGAATTATCCCGGAGGACTAATTAATTGTATCTGAAGAATCAGATGTAAATTATATTTAGACCCCGGCGTCGGGTGAAATTAGTCACGCTGGGAAATAAGAGGCGCAAGCGATGTTGTTCAAGTAATTATCAGGTGTGAGGAGGAGGGGGCGGCTGATACGGAGTCCCTGCATCCCTGGATGTAAGGGTAAATCTGTTCTTCTGCTAGGGATACTGTATGGGCAGATCCACTCTGGCCTTATCCCCCTACCCATCTGACTACGACTACAGCTCTACTTCTCCTAGAATGGCCACTTACCTCCAGGTGTAAAGCAGTAAGTAGATATGTAAGGGGGGGGGGTCATTTTACATTGTTCCTCCAATCTAGGAAGTCTGTTTCTGTTTTGGCCTATACCCAGTTATTATGGCGTGCCCACTGGGAGGCTACTAAGCCGAGCTTATATCATCATAGGGACGTCTCCAAAAACAGGAGATTTAGTAGCATTTTAGGTAGCATAAATCAGAGAGAGCAGCTATTTTTCACTTATTAGACCCAGTGATCATGTATTACACCCTAAACATTGCCGGACTACTATTTATGTCAGTGACTAATGTCAGGGGACCACTTTAATCTTAAATATGGTGGAAACCGGCAAAATAAAAGTGTAGGTTACTATCCCTTTAAATGTGTTCATCTCGGTGACTACTATCTACCTGCTCACATCCGACTCTTAAGATCTGTAGAGCTCCGCCCCGTCCCGCCCACCAGCCAGTCACATCTGCTCTGTCTAGCGCTGCAGTGCGATCGCTGTGAAAGCTCCGCGTCTATTGGCCACGCGACGATGCGGGTGGGCGGGGCTTTCGTCAGCGGTCACATACTGTCACTACTTCCGGGTTGAGCGGCGGATCGGTGTTTAGCGCTGTGCACACGGTACTGTACCGCAGGGGAACCGCACTGGCATTCTGGGACTTGTTATTTACATAGTCTTAAAGGGGCAGAGACTGCAGTGTGTGTATAACCCACTGTCACCTATCGCAATGCATTATGGTCTATAATATGGGAGCAGGAGACTGAGGGTCACAGCTTTCACTCCATTCTTGTAGATTCTGATTTTAGTGTCTTGTGCTTCCTCTGTCATACCACAGGAGGCGCTGTGACTGCCCGGATCATGGCGGTGACTGAGAACGTGTCCAGCTGCTCCCTGAGCGCCATGTGGGACTGGTCACATCTGTCACTATCAGGGACCCCGCCGGCCGTGACCCTGCTGGACGCCGCAACCGATCTGCTGGTGCTGGAGAGAAACTTCCCCGGGGCCCTGGAGATGTGCGAGCGAGGACTGCAGATCATCAGCACCGAGCCCGGGGAGAGGAGGTGAGGACCCCCGGCCACAGGGGGCGCCACACACCCACATAATAGCCCTAAGCTACTGTCACCCTGAGTAACATGTCCTGTCTGCTGCCCCAGGAATAATCAGGTGAAGGCGTCTCTGGTGGTGATAGCGATCCAGGCCCTGGCGGAGATGGAGCGATGGCGGGAGGTCCTGCCCTGGATGCTGCAGTATTACCAGAGCCCCCAGGAGATACCGCACAACATCATGGAGATGTGGTAATGTCACATAGCAGAATAGTGAGTGCAGCTCTGTGTATAATACAGGATGTAATCAGGATCAGTACAGGATAAGTATGTCATGTATGTACACATGACTGCACCATCAGCAGAATGTGAGGCAGCTCTGGGGTATAATACAGGATGTAACTCGGATCATTACAGGATAAGTAATGTCTGTATGTACACAGTGACTGCACCCAGCAGAAGAATAGTGATGTCAGCTCTGAGTATAATACAGGATGTAACTCAGATCAGTACAGGATAATGTATGCATGTATGTACACAGTGACGGCACCAGCAGCAGAATAGTGAGTGCAGCTCTGGGTATAATACAGATGTAACTCAGATCAGTACAGGATAAGTAATGTCATGTAGTACATGGGTGACTGCACCAGCAGCAGAATAGTGAGTGCAGCTCTGGGTATAATACAGGATGTAACTCAGGATCAGTACAGGATAAGTAATGTCATGTATGTACACATGACTGCACCAGCAGCAGAATAGTGGAGTAACAGCTCTGGGGTATAATACAGGATGTAACTCAGGATCAGTACAGGATAAGTAATGTCATGTATGTACCAGTGACTGCACCAGCACAGAATATGAGTGCAGCTCTGAGTATAATACAGGATGTAACTCAGGATCATTACAGGATAAGTATGTCATGTATGTACACAGTGACTGCACCAGCAGAATAGTGAGTGCAGCTCTGGGGTATAATACAGATGTAACTCAGGATCAGTACAGGATAAGTAATGTCATGTAGTACCACAGTGACTGCACCACAGCAGAATAGTGAGTGCAGCTCTGGGTATAATACAGGATGTAACTCAGGATCAGTACGGATAAGTAATGTCATGTATGTACACAGTGACTGCCACCAGCAGCAGAATAGTGAGTGCAGCTCTGGAGTATAATACAGGTGTAACTCATGATCAGTACAGGATAGTAATGTCATGTATGTACACATGACTGCACCAGCAGCAGTAGTGAGTGCAGCTCTGGCATCAGATGATCTATGTTTTTTCTGCCTGCAGCCTCCTCCCGGTAAATAGCAAGGTGAAGCAGCCCCATGTGATGCTGGAGCTGAGCAAGGTTGGCTGCGCGGTCAGGTTACTCGTCCCTCCCTGCAGTATAGAGGGTGGCGGAGTTGCACCTATTGAATATTTCTGCTCCCCTTGGCCACTTTTCAAGGCAGGATTTGCTTTGGACCCCGAGTGTTCACAAAACACAGCAAGAAGCGGCTCTGACGGCTGTGAGAGAGAGAACGGCGACAGGAGGAGAAGGAGGCGGCCCAGATAGAAAGCGACAGCAGAACGCGCACGCTCAGTCCTCAGGTACTGGCACCCATCCACCCTCCGTTTGTATCAGTGCAGGAGAAGTTATTGTCATATGAACTCTGCATTGCAGGAATTTACGTGGGAAATACCTGCCAGGTGCACGCTGCTATACAGGCCCTGAGTCGCAGTGACGTGGACCGTAGGATCCCCCTCCGAATACGCTGCTGGGCACTGCTGCTCCGTCTGTCATCCTGGCCCTGGATCCAGGTAAGATCAGACCGGAGCCTAGAGTGCAAGAGAATGGATCACAGGTAAGGGGCACCCATGCTGACCCCTGACCACTGCTGGCTATGATAGAAAGGTTCAGGACACAGACATTGCAGCTCGCTGTGTTGATGGGTGTGTCACAGGGGTCAGAGCGCCCATTCTGACCCCATACCAACTGCTGGCTATGATAGAAAGGGTCAGGACACCGACATGGCAGCTCGCTGGTATGGGGGTGTAGTCACAGAGGGGTCAGAGCGCCCATGCTGACCCCTGACCACTGCTGGCTATATGAAGGTGTAGGACACACAGACATGCAGCTCGCTGTTATGTGGGGTGTCGTCCAGAGAGGTCAGAGCGCCCATGCTGACCCCGACCACTGCTGGCTATGATAGAAAGGTGTCAGGACACATACCTGCATCCTCTGGGTTGGGGTTGTAGTCACAGAGGGGTCACGCGCCCCATGCTGACCCCTGACCACTGCTTGGCTATGATAGAAAGGTGTCAGACACACAGGACATGCACTCGCTGTGTATGGGGGTTGTAGTCACAGAGGGGTCAGAGCACCCATGCTGACCCTCACCACTGCTGGCTATGATAGGAAAGTGTGTCAGGACACACGACATTGGCAGCTCGCTGTGTATGGGGTGAGTCACGAGGGTCAGAGCACCATTGCTGACCCCTGACCACTGCTGGCTATGATAGAAAGGTTGTCAGGACACCAGGACATGGCAGCTCGCTTTGTATGGTGGGTGTTCACAGAGGGGTCAGAGCACCCATGCTGACCCCTGACCACTGCTGGCTATGATAGAAGGTGTCAGGACACACAGGACATGGCTCTCGCTGTGTATGGGGGGTGTAGTCACAGAAGGTCAGAGCGCCCATGCGACCCCTGACCCTGCTGGTCTATGATGAAAGGTTCGGACACCAGGACATGGCGGCTCGCTGTGTATGGGGGTGTAGTCACAAAGGTCAGAGCGCCCATGCTGACCCCTTGACCACTTGCTGCTATGATAGAAAGTGTCGGACACACAGACATGGCCGCTCACTGTGTAGGGGTGTATTCACAGAGGGTCAGAGCCGCCCTGCTGACCCCGTGACCACTGCTGCTATGATAGAAGGGTGTCAGGACCACAGGAACTGGCAGCTCGCTGTGTATGGGGGGTGTAGTCAAGAGGGTCAGAGCGCCCATGCCTGACCCTGACCACTGCTGGTTATAGAAAGTGTCAGACACAGACATGGCAGCTCGTCTGTGTATGGGGGTGTAGTCACAGAGGTCAAGCGCCCATGCTGACCCCTGACCACTACTGGCTATGATAGAAAGTGTCAGGACACACAGGACATGGCACTCCCTGTATGGGGATGTAGTCACAGAGGGTCAGAGCGCCATGCTGACCCCTGACCACTGCTGGCTTGATAGAAAGGTGTCAGGACACACAGGACATGGCAGCTCGTGTGTATGGGGTGTAGTCACAGAGGGGTCAGAGCCCCATGCTGACCCCTGACCACTGCTGGCTATGATAGAAAGGTGTCAGGACACAGGACATGCGCTCGCTGTGGTATGAGGGGTGTAGTCACGAGGGGTCAGAGCGCCCATGCTGACCCCTGGACCACTGCTGGCTATGATTATAAGGTGTCAGGACACAGGACATGCAGTCTTGTGTTTGGGTGTTAGTCACAGAGGGGTCAGAGCAACCCATGCTGACCCTGACCATGCTGCTATGATAGAAGGTGTCAGGACACACAGGACATGGCAGCTCGCTGTGTTGGGGGGTGTAGTCACAGAGGGGTCGAGCGCCATGCTGACCCCAGACCCTGCTGGCTATATAGAAAGGTTGTCAGGACACTAGGACATGGCAGCTCCCTGTGTATGGGGGTGTATGTCACAGAGGGGTCCAGAGCGCCCATGCTCCCCTGACCATTGCTGGCTATGATAGAAAGGTGTCAGGACAAACAAAGACATGGCGCTCGCTGTGTATGGGGGTAATCAGAAGGGGTCAAGCGCCCATGCCTGACCCTTGACCCCTGATGGCTATGATAGAAAGGTGTCAGGACACACAGGACATGGCCTCGCTGTGTATGGGGGATGTGCCACAGAGGGGCAAGAGCACCCATGCTGACACCACCCTGCTGGCTATGATAGACAGGTGTTCAGGACACACAGGACTGGCAGCTCGCTGTGTATGGGGGTGTTAGTCACAGAGGGGTCGAGCCCACCCATGCTGACCCTGACCACTGTGGCTATGATAGAAAGGTGTCAGGACACACAGGACATGGCAGCTCTGCTGTGTATGGGTGGGTGGTAGTCACAGAGGGGTCAGAGCACCCATGCTGACCCGCCTGACCACTGCCTGGCTATGAATAAAAGGTGTCAGGACAACAGGACGTGCAGCCTCTGTTTAGGGGGTGTAGTTCACAGAGGGTCGATCACCCATGCTGACCACCTGACCACTGCTGCTTGATAGAAAGGTGTCAGACCACACAGGAACATGGCAGCTCGCTGTGTGGGGGTTTAGTCACAAAGAGGTCAGAGCGCCCATGCTGACCCGTGACCACTCTGGCTATGATAGAAAGGTGTCAGACACACAGGACATGGCAGCTCGCTGTTATGGTGTGTAGTCACAGAGGGTGTCAGAGCACCTATGCGACCCTGACCACTGCTGGCTATGATAGAAAGGTGTCAGGACACAGGACATGGCAGCTCGCTGTTTATGGGGGGTGTAGTCACAGAGGGGTCGAGCGCCCTCTGACCCCTGACCACTGTCTGGCTATGATAGAAAGGTGTCAGGCACACAGCCCATGGCAGCTTCGCTGGTAATGGGGGTGTAGTCACAGAGGGGTCGATCCCCATGCTGACCCCTGACCACTGCTGGCTATGATAAAGAGTGTCAGGAACACAGACATGCAGCTCGCTTATGATGGGGTGTAGTCACAGAGGGGTCAAGCGCCCATGCTGACCCCTGCCACTAGCTGGCTTATGATAGAAAGGTTTCCAGGACACAGGACATGGCCGCTCGCTTGTATGTGGGGGTGTGTCACAGAGGGGTCAGAAGCGCCCATCTGACCCTGACCACTGCGGTTATGATAGAAGGTGTCAGGACACACAGGACATGCGCTCGCTGTGTATGGGGGTGTAGTCACAGAGGGTCAGAGCGCCCATGCTGACCCCTGACCACTGCTGGCTATGATAGAAGGTGTCAGGACACACAGGACTGGCAGCTCAGCGTGTATGGGGGTGTAGTCACAGAGGGTCAGAGTGCCCATGCTGACCCCTGACCACTGCTGGCTATGATAGAAAGGTAGTCAGGACACACAGGACATGGCTCTCGCTGTGTATGGGGGTGTAGTCACCAGGGGGTCAGAGGCCCATGCTGATCCCCTGACCACTGCTGGCTATGATAGAAAGTGTCAGGACACCAGACATGGCAGCTACTGTGTATGGGGGTGTATCACAGAGGGGTCAGAGCGCCCATGCTGACCCCTGACCACTGCTGCTATGATAGAAAGGTGTCAGGACCCACAAATGGCAGCTCGCTGTGTATGGGGGGTGTAGTCACAGAGGGGTCAAGCGCCCATCTGACCCTGACCACGCTGGCTATGATAGAAAGGGTGTCAGGACACCAGCAGTGCAGCCCGCTGTGTATGGTGGTGTAGTCACAGAGGGTCATAGCACCCCATGCTGACCCTGACCATTGCTGGCTATGATAGAAATTGTCAGACACGGACATCAGCTCGCTGTGTATGGGGGTGTAGTCACAGAGGGTCAGAGCGCCCATGCTGACCCTGACCACTGCTGCTATAGAAAGTGTCACGGACACAGACATGGCGCTCGCTGTGTATGGGGGGGTGTAGTCACAGAGGGTCAGAGCGCCCATGCTGACCCCGACCACTGCTGGCTATGATGAAAGGTATCAGGACACACAGGACATGGCAGCTCGCTGTGTATGGGGGGTGTATCACAAGGGTCAAGCGCCCATGCTGACCCCTGACCACTGCTGGCTATGATAGAACGTTGTCAGCACACAGGACAGGCAGCATTCGCGGTGTTGGGGGATGTAGCCACAGAGGGGTCAGAGGCGCCCATGCTGACCCTGGACCACTGCTGCTATGATAGAAGGTTCAGGACCACACGGACATGGCAGCCGCTGTGTATGGGGGATGTAGCCACATAGGGGTCAGAGCCCCATGCTGACCCCTGACCACTGCTGGCTATGAATAGAAAGGTGTCGGACACACAGGACATGGCAGCTCGCTGTGTATGGGAGTGTAGTCACAGAGGGGTCAAGAGCCCATGCTGACCCCTGACCACCTGCGGTATGATAGAAAGTGTCAGGACACAGGACATGGCAGCTCGCTGTGTAGAGGGGATGTCGTCACAGGGGTCACAGCACCCATGCTGACCCCTGACACTGCTGGCTATGATGAAAGGTGTCCACACAGACATTGCAGCTCGCTGTTATGGGGTGTAGGTCACAGAGGGGTCATAGCGACCCATGCTGACCTCTGACCACTGCTGGCTATATATGAAAGGTGTCAGCACACAGGACATGGCAGCTCCGTGTTAGGGGGTTAGTCCACAGAGGGGTCATAGCAGCGCCCATGCTGACCCCTGAACCTCTGCGCTATGCGATGAAAGGTGTCAACACACATGATGGCACTCCTGTGTATGGGGGGTGTTAGTCACAGAGGGGTCAGAGCGCGCCAATGCTACCCCATACCACTGCTGGCTATGTGAGAAAGGTGTCAGGACACAACAGACTGGCAGTTTCTGTGTTATGGGGGGTGTAGTCAACCGAGGGGTCAGAGCGCCCATCTGACCCCTTACCACTGCTGGCTATGATATGAGGTGTCAGGACCAGCAGGAACTGGCGCTCGGTGTATGGGGGTGTCAGTCACAGAGGGGTGCAGAGCAGCGCCCATTGACCCCTGACCACTGCTGGCTATGATAGGTGTCAGGACCAATGTATATTCTATTGTCTTTCAGCTTCTCCGGCCTCCCAGGATCCGATCTCGCGTCTTCTTCTGCTTTTGCGCCAGATTTTTGGTAGTTTATTCAGAAATCACTGAGCGTGTTTGATCTGCGCCTCCCCCCCCCCCACTCCGGGGTTCTGATTCAAGTATTTTGGATTTGCGAATAGAAGGTCAGAACTGCAGTAAATCCTGACACCGGGAGACGCATCAAGGACAATAGAACTTTGTAAGGATAAAGACTCCTTTTTTGTTAGAATTGTTACTGAAATGTTAATTTATATTGATTTATGATTTATTTTTGTAATAAACACGATATCGTTACATTGTTGGCGGCTGTAATGTAGGGGGCGGGGCTAGTCCTCTGTTTCTATGGTTACAGCAATGTGATGTCATGGGATTCTGTGTGATGTCAGGGAATGTTCGGTGTCATCCTCTCTGCACGTCCCGTCCTGCCGCACACAAGACCCCGCACAGGACCCCGCAGCATCTACAGACATCGCACCGCGGACGCACGCCACAGACAATTGTCCATTCCTCGCAGGCTGGGGCCGCACTCCACTAATGGCTGGTTTATTTTTGGGATCTCTGTAGAAGGCGGGGGGGGGGGGGGCAACTTTTTTTTATTTCGCTCCAACTGAATCCTTTTCAAACCCTTTCCTTCCCAATAGTCACCGCAAAAATGTATTATTAGATCTGACCCAAATCTTAAAGGGGGGAGGCCTCTAATGGTGTCCTACGATGGGTGGATCCATAATTTAGGCTGTGTTGTACCTATCAGGAGTGTTCCCGAATCTCTTTCATGCTTCCCTGTATCTATGAGGTCCATAATGTTCTGTACTGTTTCCAGGCCTCCCCTGTATCTATGGGGGGTGGGGGTCATGATGTTATCAGCTCCCCTGTATCCTGGGTGTGGGGGGTACATGATGTATCAGGCTCCCCTGTATCTAATTGGGTGTGAGGGGGGTACAGGATGTTATCAGGCTCCCCCTGTTCTATGTTGTGTGTGTGGGGACATTATTTTCAGCTGTCCCTTATCTAATGGGGTGTGGGGGGTACATTATTTTATCAGGCTCCCGCTGTATCTTGGGTTTGGGTTGGTAACATGATGTTATCAGGTCCCCTGTAATCTATGGGTGTGGGGGGTACATGATGTTCTCGTCTGCCCTGTATCTATGGGGGTGGGGGTGTACATGATGTTACAGGCTCCCCTGTATCTATGGGGTGTGGGGTGGTACATGATTTTATCATGCGGCCCTGTATCTATGGGTGTGGTGTGGTCACATGATGTACAGTAGGCTCCCTGTATCTATGGGGTGTGGGGGGGTATAATGAGTATCAGCTGCCCTGTAACTATGGGGTGTTGGGTACAGAATGTTTATCAGCTGCCCTGTATCTATGGGGTGTGGGGGGTACATGATGTTATCAGGCTCCCCTTAAAAAATCTATGGGGGGTGTGTGGGGTACTGATGTATCAGGCTCCCTGTTCTTGGGGTGTGGTGGTACATGATGTTTTATCAGCTCCCCCTGTATCTATGGGGTGTGGGTTGTACATGAATGTTATCAGGCTCCCCTGTACTATGGGGGTGGGGGGGGGGGGGGGGGAGGTACTGATGTTATCATGCTGCCCTTATCTATGGGGTGTGGGGGTACATGATGTTATCAGGCTGCCTGTATCTATGGGCAGTGTGGGTGTACAATATGTTATCAGGCTCCCACTGTATCTATGGGGTGTGGGGGGGTTACATGATGTTATCAGGCTCCCTGTATCTATGGGGTGGTGGAAGGTACTTGATGTTATCAGGCTGCCCTGTACATCTATGGGTGTGGGGGGTACATGATGTTATCAGGCTGCTGTATCTATGGGGTGTGGGGTAATGATGTATCAGGCTGCCCTGTATCTATTGGGTGGGGGGTACGCTGAGTTATCATGCGCCCCTGTATCTATGGGGTGTGGGGGTACATGATGTTATCAGGCTCCCTGTATCTTATGGGTGTGGGTGGTACAATGTAGTTATCAGGCTGCCCTGTATCTATGGGGTGTGTGTGGGGTACATGATGTATCAGGCTCCCCTGTATCTATGATGGGGTGTGGATGGGTACAGGATGTTATCAGGCTGCCCTGTATCTTGGTTGTGGGGGGTACATGATGTTAATCAGCTCCCCTGTATCTATGGGGTGTGGGAGGTACTGATGTTATCATGCTGCCCTTTCTCTATGGGGTGTGGGGTTTACTGATGTTATCAGCTGCCCTGTATCTATGGGTGTGGGGGTACTATTTATCAGGCTCCCCTGTCATCTATGGTGTGTGGGGGGGGGGGTACATTGATGTTATCAGGCAAGAGGCTTGCCTCTGTATCTTGGGATGGGTGGGGACATGCTGTTTATCAGGCTGCCCCCCCCCCCTTTTATCTATGTGGGGGGGGTTAAATTTTATCAGGCTGCCCTGTATCTCATGGGGGTGTGGGGGTACATGTGTTATCAGCTCCCCTGTCTCTATGGGGTGTTGTGGGACATGATGTTAAAGGCTGGCCCTTATCTATGGTGTGGGGGTCATGATTTATCAGGCTGCCTGTATCTATGGGGTGTGGGGGGTACATGGTGTATCAGCTCCCCTGTATCTTATGGGGTGTGGGGGGACATGATGTTATCTCAGGCTCCCCTGTTATCTCTGGGGTGTGGGGGGTACATGATGTTACAGGCACCCCGTATCTATGGGGTGGGGGGTGGTTGTACCATATGTTATCAGGCATCCCCTGTATCTATGGGGTTGTGGTGGTTACATGATGTTATCAGGCGCCCTGTATCTATGGGGTGTGGGGGTGGTACTGATTTATCATCTGCCCTTATCTAGGGGGTGGTGGGGGGTACTATGTTATCAGGCTGCCTGTACTATGGGGTGTGGGGGGTACATGATGTTATCAGGCCCCCCTTATCTATGGGGTGTTGGGGGTACATTATGTTATCAGGCTCCCCTGTATCCTTGGGGTGTGGGGGGCATTAGTTTATCAGGCTCCCCTGTATCTATGGGGTGTGGGGGGTACATGAATGTTATCATCAGGCTGCCCTGTACTATGGGGTGTGGGGGGTACTGATGTTTCAGGCTGCCCTGTATCTAGTGTTGTGGGGGTACATGAGTTCAGGCTCCCCTGGATCTATGGGGTGTGGGGGTACATCTGTTTATTCGAGGCTCCCCTGTATCTATGGTTGTGGGGGGTACAATGCTGTATCAGGCTCCCCTGTCCATGGGGTGTGGGGGGGTACTGATGTTTGTATCCAGGCTGCCCTTTATCTATGGTTGTGGGGGGTACTGATGTTATCAGGCCTTCCACTGTATCTATGGGTGTGGGGGTACATGATGTTATCAGCTGCCCTGTATCTATGGGTGTGGGGTACATGATGTTATCAAGGCTCCCCTGTATCTATGGGGTGTGTTGGTACATATGTTATCAGGCTCCCCTGTACTATGGGTGTGGGGGGTACATGATGTTTTATCAGGGCTCCCCTGTATCTATGTGTGTGGGGGTACATGATGTTATCAGGCTCCCCCTGTATCTATGGGGTGGTGGGGTACATGATGTTATCAGGCTCCCTGTATCGATGGGGTGTGGGGGGTACATGATTTATCAGGCGCCCCCTGTATCTATGGGGTTGGTGGGGGTACATGATGTTATCATGCTGCCCTGTATCTATGGGGTGTGGGGGTACATTATTTTATCATCAGGCTGCCCTGTATCTATGGGGGTGTGGAGGGGTACATGATGTTATCAGGCTGCCCGTATCTATGGTGTTTGGGAGGTTACAGGATTTTATCAGCTCCCCTGTACTATGGGGTGTGTTGTAAACATGATGTTATCAGCTCACCTGTCTCTAGGGTGTGGTGGTGGGTACTGACTGTTATCAGGCTCCCCTGTATCTAGGGGTGTGGGGGTACATGATGTTATCAGGCTCCCCTGTATCTATGGGGTGTGGGGGGGGGTACATGATGTTATCAGTCTCCCTGTATCTATGGGTGGGGGTAATGTGTTTTCAGGCTCCCCTTTATCTATGGGGTGGGGTTGGGGTGGGTAATTATGTTTCAGGCTCCCCTTATCTATGGGTGTGTGGGGGTACATGATGTTATCAGGCCTCCCTGTATCTATGGGTGGGGTGGGAGTTACATGATGTTATCAGGCTCCCCTGTATCTATGGGGTGTGGGGGTTACATGATGTTTAGCATGCTCCCCTGTATCTATTGGGTGTGGGGGGTACAATGATGTTTATCAGCTCCCCTTTTCTAGGGGGTGTGGGGGTACATGATTTTTATCATGGCTGCCCTGTATCTCTATGGGTGTGGGGGGTACAATGATGTTATCAGGCTCCCTGGTACTATGGGTGTGGGTGGTACATGATTTATCAGGCTCCCCTGTCTCTATTGGGGTGTGGGGGTACATGATGTTTCAGCTCCCTGTATCTATGGGGTGTGGGGGGGTACATGATGTTATCAGCTGCCCTGTATCTATGGGGTGTGGGTGTACATGAGTTATCAATGCCTCCCACTGTATATTGGGGTGTTGGGGTGGTACATGATGTTATCAGGCTCCCCTGTATCTATGGGGTGTGGGGGGTACATGATGTTAATAGGCTCCCCTGTATCTAATGGGTGTGAGTGGTCATGATGTTTATCAGGCTCCCCTGTATCTTCTATTGGGTGTTGGTGGTACCGATGTTATCATGCTCCCTTATCTATGGGTGTGGGGGTACATGTGTTTAATCAGGCTGCCCTGTTCTTGGGGTTTGGGAGGTACCTGATGTTATCAGGCTCCCCTGTTCTATTGTTTGTGGGGGTACATGATGTATCAGCTCCCTGTATCTAGGGGTGTGGGTGGTAAATGATGTTACAGGCTCCCCTGTATCTAGGGTTGGGGTACACGATGTATCAGGCTCCCTGTATCTATGGGGTGTGGGGGGTAACATGTGTTATCAGGCTCCCCGTCTATGGGATGTGTGGGGGGGTACATTATGTTCTCATGCTCCCCTGTAATCTCATGGGGTGTGGGGGGTACATGATGTTATCAAGGCTCCTGTATCTATGGGTGTGGGGGGTACATTATGTTATCATGCCTCCCCTGTATCTATGGGGTGTGGGGGGTACATATGTTCTCAGGCTGCCCGTACTAGGGGGTGTGGGGTACAATGATTTTATCAGGCTCCCTGTATCTATGGTGTGGGGGGTACATTATGTTGTCAGGCTTCCCCTGTATCTATGGGGCTGGAGGGTACATGATGTTATCCGGCTGCCCTGTATCTATGGGGTGTGAGGGGTACATGATGTTATCAGGCTGCCCTGTATCTATGGGGTGTGGAGGTAACATGATGTTTTTTCTCAGGTCCCCCCTGTATCTATGGGGTGGGGGTACATTATGTTATCAGGCTCCCCTGTATCTATTGGGTTTATGGTTCATGGATGTTTATCAGGCTGCCCGGTATCTATGGGGTTTGGGAGTACATTGATGTTATCCGGCTCCCCTGTATCTATGTGTGTGAGGGGTACATGATTTTATCAGGCTGCCCTGTATCTATGGGGTGGTGGGGGGGGTATACATGAATGTTATCATGCTCCCCTGTCATCTTGGGTTGTGGTACATGATGTTATCATGCTCCCCTTATCTATGGGGTGTGGGGTAATGATGTTATCAAGGCTCCCCTGTATCTATGGGGTTGTGGGGGGTTACATGATGTATCAAGGCCTCCCCTGTACTATGGGTTGTGGGGGGTACATATGTTTATCAGCTGTCCTGTAATCTAGGGGTGGGGGGGGGGGGTAACATGATGTTATCAGGCTGCCTGTATCTATGGGGTGTGGGGGGGTACATGATGTTATCACTCCCCTGTATCTATGGGGTGTGGGGGTACATATTTTCTCAGGCCCTCCCCTGTAATCTAATGGGTGTGGGGGTACATGATGTTATCAGGCTCCCTGTCTAGTGGTGTGGGGGGTACATGATGTTATCAGGCTCCCCTGTAATCTATGGGTTGTGGGGTACAGATGTTATCAGCTGCCCTGTATCTATGGTGTGTGGGTGGTAATGATTGATCAGGCTCCCCTGTATCTATGGGTTGTGGGGGTACCTGATGTTATCAGGCTCCCCTGTATCTATGGGTGTGGGGTACATGATGTATCAGGCTCCCCTGTATTCTATGGGTGTGGGGGGTACATGATGTTTATCAGGCTCCCCTGTATCTATGGGTTTGGGGGGGTACATGATGTTATCAGGTCTGCCCTGTATTATGAGGTGTGTGGGGTACATGATGTTATCAGGCTGCCCTGTATCTATGGGGTGGTGGGGGGTACATGATGTTATCAGGCTCCCCTGTATCTATGGGGTGTGTGGGGGGTACTCATGTTATCGGCTCCCCTTATCTATGGGTGTGGGGGGTACATGATGTTATCAGCTGTCCCGTAGCTTGGGGTGTGGGGTACTGATGGTTATCAGGCTGCCCTGGTCTCTCTGGGTGTGGGGGTACATGATGTTAGTCAGGCTCCCCTGTATCTATGGGTGTGGGGGTACATGATGTTATCCGGGCTTGCCCTTTCATGGGTGTGGGGTACATGATGTTATCAGGCTGCCTGTATCTATGGGGTGTGGGGGTACCTGATGTTATCAGCCCCCTGTATCTATGGGGTGTGGGGGGTACATGATGTTATCAGGCTCCCTGTATCTATGGGGTGTGGGGGGTACATGATGTTATCAGGCTCCCCTGTATCTATGGGGTGTGGGGGGGTACATGATGTATCAGGCCTCCCCTGTTCTATGGGGTGTGGGGGGTACATGAATGTTTATCAGCTGCCCTGTATCTATGGGGTGTGGGGGTACATGATGTTATCAGGCTGCCCTGTTCTATGGTGTGTGGAAGTACATGATGTTATCAGCTCCCCTGTTCTATGGGGTGTGGGGGTACTTATGTTATCAGGATTCATGCTCCCCTGTATCGATGGGGTGTTGGGGGGTACATGATGTTTATCGGCTCCCCTGTATCTATGGGTGGTGGGTGGTACATGATGTTATCAGGCTCCCCTGTATCTATGGGTGTGGGGGGGTACATGATGTTATCAGGCTCCCCCTGTATCTATGGGGTGTGGGGGGTACATGATGTTATCAGGCTCCCTGTATCTATGGGGTGGGGGGGGTACATGATGTTATCAGCTCCCTTTCTATGGGGTGTGGGGGTACTGATGTTTTATCAGGCTCCCTGTATCTATGGGTGTGGGGGTACATGATGTTATCAGGCTCCCCTGTATCTATGGGGTGTGGGGGGTACATGATGTTATCAGGCTGCCCTGTATCTATGGGGTGTGGGGGTACATGATGTTATCAGGCTGCCCTGTATCTATGGGTGTGGGGGGTACATTAATTTTATCAGGCCTCCCCTGTCTCTATGGGTGTGGTGGTACATGTGTATCAGGCTCCCCGTTCTCGGGGGTGTGGGGGTGTACATGATGTTATCATGCTGCCCTGTATCTTCATGGGGTGTTGGGGGTAAGATTTATCAGGCTGCCCTTATCTATGGGGTGTGGGGGGTACATGATGTTATCAGGCTCCCCTGTATCTATGGGGTGTGGTGGTACAATTATAGTTTATCAGCTTCCCCTGTTCTAGGGTGTGGTGGGTACATGATGTTATCAGGCTGCCCTGTCTCTATGGGGTTTGGGTGGTTAACATGATTTATCACATTCTGCCCTTAAATCTATGGGGTTGTGGGGGGTACAATGATTTATCAGGCTCCCTGTATCTATGGGGGTTGGGGGTACTTTAGGGGGGGGGGGGTGGGGGGGGGGGGTGTTATCAGGCTGCCCTGTATCTAGGGGGTGGGGGTCATTATGTTATCAGGCTCCCCTGTCTCTATGGGGTGTGTGGGGTACATGATGTTATCAATCAGCTCCCCCCCCCTGTATCTATGGGTGTTGGGGTACTGAAATGTTATCATGCTGCCCTGTATCTAGGGGTGTGGGGTACATGATGTTTCAGCTGCCCTGTAATCTAGGGGTGTGGGGGGTACATGATGTTATCACAGCTCCCCTGTATCTATGGGTTGTGTTGGGTACATGTGTTTCAGGCTGCCCTGTATCTATGGGGTGTGATGGGTACATGATGTATCAGGCTGCCCTGTATCTATGGGGTGTGGGAGGTACATATGTTATCAGCTCCCCTGTATCTATGGGGTTTGGGGGGTACATGAATGTTATCAGCTCCCTGTATCTATGGGGTGGTGGGATACATGAATGTTAGCCAGGCTGCCAACTGTATCTATGGGGTTTTTGGGGGTAACATGATGTTATCAGGCTGCCCTGTATCTATGGGGGGTTGGGGGTACATGATGTTATCCGTCTCCCTGTTATCTTGGGTTGGGGGGTACATGATGTTATCCGCTCCCCTGTCTCTATGTGGTTGTGGGGGTACATGATGTTAGCCAGGCTCCCCTGTATCGATGGGGTGTGGTGGTACAATGTGTTTATCATGCTCCCCTGATCTAGGGGTGTGGGGGTTACATCATGTTATCAGCTCCCCTGTATCTGGGTGTGGGGGGTACATGATGTTATCAGCTCCCCTGTATCTATGGGGTTGGGGGGTACATGATGTTTATCAGGCTCCCCTGTAATCTATGGGGTGTGGGGGGTACATGATTTCTCAGCTGTCCCCCCCCCTGCCCTTCATCTATGGGGTGTGGGGGTACATGATTTATCAGGCTTCCCCTGGATCTATGGGGTGTGGGAGGTACATGATTTTCTCAGGCTCCCCTGTATCTATGGGGTGTGGTGGGTAATGAGGTTATCAGGCTCCCCCTGTCTCTATGGGTGTGGGGGGTACATGATGTTATCAGGCTGGCCCTTATCGATGGGCTGTGGGGGTACATGATTTTATCATGCTCCCCTGTTCTATGGGTGGTGGGTCATGACTGTTATCAGGCTGCCCTGTTCTCTATGGGTGTGGGGGTACATTATGTTATCAGGCCTCCCCTTATCGATGGTGTGTGGGACATGATGTTATCATGCTGCCCTGTCATCTATGGGGTTGTGGGGGTAAGATGTTATCAGGCTCCCCGATCTATGTGTTTGGAGGTTACATGCTTTATCAGGCTCCCTCCCCTGTATCCTATGGGTGTGGGGGGGTACATGATGTTACAGGCTCCCCTGGATCTATGGGTGTGGGGGGTTACATGATGTTATCAGGCACCCCTGTATCTATGGGGTGTGGGGGGTACGTGATGTTATCATGCTGCCCTGTATCTATGGGGTGTGGGGGGTACATGCGTTATCAGTCTGCCCTGTTCTATGGGGTGTGGGGGTACTGATGTTATCATCTCCCCTGTATCGTATGGGTGTGGGGGTACATGATGTTATCACAATTCTGCCCCCTGTAATCTATGGGTTGGGGGGTACATGATGTTATCAGGCCCCCTGTATCTATGGGGTGTGGGGGGGGGGTACATATTGTTTATCCTGGTTGCCCTAGCTATGAGTGTGGGGGGTTACATGATGTTATCAGGCTGCCCCTGTATCTATGGGGTGTTGGGGGGTCCATGATGTTCTCAGGCTCCCCTGTAATCTATTGGGATGGTGGTTACATTATGTTATCCAGCTGCCCGGTATCTATGGGGTGGTGGGGGGTCCTGATGTTATCAGGCTGTCCCTGTATCTATGGGGTTGGGTGGTAATGATGTTGATCCAAGGCTGCCCTGTATCTATGGGGTGTGGGGGTACAATGGTGAACATATATAATCGCTGTCCTGTTTATTGGGGTGGGGGGGGGGTACATGATGTTATCAGGCTCCCCTGATCTTTGGGGTTTGGGAGGTAACATATGTTTCAGGGGCCTCCCCTTTATCTATGGGGTGTGGGGGTACATGATGTTATCAGGCTGCCAGCTTTATCTATGGTTGTGGGGGTACATAATTGTTATCAGGCTGCCCGTAATCTATGGGGTGTGGGGGTAACATGATGTTTATCAGCTCCCGTTCTATGGGGTGTGGGAGGTACATGATGTTATCACAGGCTCCCCTGTAATCTAGGGGGTGTTGGGGGTACATGATGTTATCAGGCTCACCCTGTATCTATGAGTCATTAATTTTTTCTGTCTGTGTTCCGTCTCCCCTGTAATCTATTGGGTGTGGGTGGTCATGTATTTTATCAGGCTCCCCCTGACTATCTATGGGGTGTGGTGGGGTACATGATGTTATCAGGCTGCCCTGTTCTATGAGGTGTGGGGGGTACATGATGTTATCAGGCTGCCACTGTTCAATTGGGTGTGGGGGGCACATGATGTTATCAGGCTCCCCTGTAATCTCTATGGGGTGTGGGGGTACAATGATTTATCATGCTGCACTGTATCTATTGGTGTGTAGGGGTAAATGATGTTATCAGGCGCCCCTTTATCTATGGGGTGTGGGATGTACATGATGTATCATGCTGCCCTGTATCTATGGGGTGTGGGGTAAATGATGTTCCAGCTCCCCTGTATCTATGGGGTGTGGGTGTACATGATGTTATATGGCGGGAGGTCCTGCCCTGGATGCTGCAGTATTACCAGAGCCCCCAGGAGATACCGCACAACATCATGGAGATGTGGTAATGTCACATAGCAGAATAGTGAGTGCAGCTCTGGGGTATAATACAGGATGTAAATCAGGATCAGTACAGGATAAGTAATGTCATGTATGTACACAGTGACTGCACCAGCAGCAGAATAGTGAGTGCAGCTCTGGAGTATAATACAGGATGTAACTCAGGATCAGTACAGGATAAGTAATGTCATGTATGTTACACAGTGACTGCACCCAGCAGAGAATAGTGAGTCAGCTCTGAGTATAATACAGGATGTAACTCAGATCAGTACAGGATAAGTTATGTCATGTATGTACCAGTACGCACCACAGCAGAATAGTGAGTGCAGCTCTGGGTATAATACAGGATGTAACTCAGGATCATACAGGATAAGTATGTCATGTAGTACATGGGTGACTGCACCAGCAGCAGAATAGTGAGTGCAGCTCTGGGGTATAATACAGGATGTAACTCAGGATCAGTACAGGATAAGTAATGTCATGTATTACACATGACTGCACCAGCAGCAGATATGGAGTACAGCTCTGGGGTATAATACAGGATGTAACTCAGGATCAGTACAGGATAAGTAATCGTCATGTATGTACCCAGTGACTGCACCACACAGAATATGAGTGCAGCTCTGAGTATATACAGGATGTAACTCAGGATCATTACAGGATAAGTATGTCATGTATGTCACAGTGATGCACCCAGCAGAATGTGAGTGGCAGCTCTGGGGTATAATACAGATGTAACTCAGGATCAGTACAGGATAAGTAATGTCATGTAGTACCACAGTGACTGCACCAGCAGCAAATAGTAGTGCAGCTCTGGGTATAATACAGGATGTAACTCAGGATCGTACGGATAATAATGTCATGTATTACACAGTGTACTGCACACAGCAGCAGAATAGTGAGTGCAGCTCTGGAGTATAATACCGGTGTAACTCATGATCAGTACAGGATAAGTAATGTCATGTATGTACACATGACTGCCCAGCAGCAGATAGTGAGTGCGCTCTGGCTCAGATGATCTATGTTTTTTCTGCCTGCAGCCTCCTCCGGTATAGCAGGTGAAGCAGCCCCATGTGATGCTGGAGCTGAGCAAGGTTGGCTGCGCGGTCAGGTTACTCGTCCCTCCCTGCAGTATAGAGGGTGGCGGAGTTGCACCTATTGAATATTTCTGCTCCCCCTTGGCCACTTTTCATAGGCAGGATTTGCTGGACCCGAGTGTTCACAAACACAGCAAGAAGCGGCTCTGACGGCTGTGAGAGAGAGAACGGCGACAGGAGGAGAAGGAGGCGGCCCAGATAGAAAGCGACAGCAGAACGCAGCCGCTCAGTCCATCAGGTACTGGCACCCCATCCCCCTCCGTTTGTATCAGTGCAGGAGAAGTTATTGTCATATGAACTCTGCATTGCCGGAATTTACGTGGGAAATACCTGCCAGGTGCACGGCTGCTATACAGGCCCTGAGTGCGCAGTGACGTGGACCGTAGGATCCCCCTCCGAATACGCTGCTGGGCACTGCTGCTCCGTCTGTCACATCCTGGCCCTGGATCCAGGTAAGATCAGGACCGGAGCCTAGAGTGCAAGAAATGGATCACAGGTAATGGGCACCCTGCTGACCCCTGACCACTGCTGGCTATGATAGAAAGGTTCAGGACACAGACATGGCAGCTCGCTGTGTTGATGGGTGTAGTCACAGAGGGTCAGAGCGCCCATTCTGACCCCAGACCAACTGCTGGCTATGATAGAAAGGGTCAGGACACACAGACATGGCAGCTCGCTGGGTATGGGGGTGTAGTCACAGAGGGGTCAGAGCGCCCATGCTGACCCCTGACCACTGCTGGCTATGATAGAAGGTGTAGGACACACAGACATGCAGCTCGCTGTTATGTGGGGTGTCGTCACAGAGAGGTCAGAGCGCCCATGCTGACCCGACCACTGCTGGCTATATAGAAAGGTGTCAGGACACATACCTGCATCCCTGTGTATGGGGTTGTAGTCACAGAGGGGTCAGCGCCCATTGCTGACCCCTGACCACTGCTTGCTATGATAGAAAGGTGTCAGACACACAGGACATGGCATCTCGCTGTGTATGGGGGTTGTAGTCACAGAGGGGTCAGAGCACCCATGCTGACCCTCACCACTGCTGGCTATGAATAGGAAAGGTGTCAGGACACACAGACATGGCAGCTCGCTGTGTATGGGGTGTAGTCACGAGGTCAGAGCACCATTGCTGACCCCTGACCACTGCTGGCTATGATAGAAAGGTTGTCAGGACACAGGACATGGCAGCTCGCTTTGTATGGGGGTGTGTCACAGAGGGGTCAGAGCACCCATGCTGACCCCTGACCACTGCTGGCTAGATAGAAGGTGTCAGGACACACAGGACATGGCTCTCGCTTGTATGGGGGGTGTAGTCACAGAAAGGTCGAGCGCCCATGCGACCCCTGACCACTGCTGGTCTATGATGAAAGGTTCAGGACACCAGGACATGGCGCTCGCTGTGTATGGGGGTGTAGTCACAAAGGTCAGAGCGCCCATGCTGACCCCTCTGACCACTCTGGCTATGATAGAAAGTGTGGACACACAGGACATGGCCAGCTCACTGTGTAGGGGTGTATTCACAGGGGTCAGAGCCGCCCTGCCTGACCCCGACCACTGCTGGCTATGATAGAAGGGTGTCAGGACCACAGGAACGGCAGCTCGCTGTGTATGGGGGTGTAGTCACAGAGGGTCCAGAGCGCCCATGCTGACCCCTGACCACTGCTGGTTATAGAAAGGTGTCAGGACACAGACATGGCACTCGTCTGTGTATGGGGGTGTAGTCACAGAGGTCAGAGCGCCCATGCTGACCCCTGACCACTACTGGCTATGATGAAAGTGTCAGGACACACAGGACATGGCACTCCCTGTATGGGGATGTAGTCACAGAGGGTCAGAGCGCCATGCTGACCCCTGACCACTGCTGGCTATGATAGAAGGTGTCAGGACACACAGGACATGGCAGCTCGTGTGTATGGGGTGTAGTCACAGAGGGTCAGAGCTCCCATGCTGACCCCTGACCACTGCTGGCTATGATAGAAAGGTGTCAGGACACAGGACTGCCAGCTCGCTGTGGTATGAGGGGTGTAGTCACGAGGGGTCAGAGAGCGCCCATGCTGACCCCTGACCACTGCTGGCTATGATTATAAAGGTGTCAGGACACAGGACATGCAGCTCTTGTGTATGGGTGTTAGTCACAGAGGGGTCAGAGCCACCCATGCTGACCCTGACCATGCTTGGCTATGATAGAAGGTGTCAGGACACACAGGACATGGCAGCTCGCTGTGTTGGGGGGTGTTAGTTCACAGAGGGGTCGAGCGCCATGCTGACCCCGACCCTGCTGGCTATATAGAAAGGTGTCAGGACACATAGGACATGGCAGCTCCCTGTGTATGGGGTGTATTCACAGAGGGGTCCAGAGCGCCCATCGGCTACCCCTGACCATTGCTGGCTATGATAGAAAGGTGTCAGGACAAACAAGACCATGGCGCTCGCTGTGTATGGGGGTAATCAGTAGGGGTCAAGCGCCCATGCTGACCCTTGACCCCTGATGGCTATGATAGAAAGGTGTCAGGACCACAGGACATGGCCCGCTGTGTATGGGGGATGTAGCCACAGAGGGGCAAGAGCACCCATGCTGACACCTAGCCCTGCTGGCTATGATAGAAAGGTGTCAGGACACACAGGACCTGGCAGCTCGCTGTTGTATGGGGGTTGTAGTCACAGGGGGTCAGAGCCCACCCATGCTGACCCCTGAACCACGTTGGCTATGATAGAAAGGTGTCAGGACACACAGGACAATGGCAGCTCGCTGTGTATGGGTGGGTGGTAGTCACAGAGGGGTCAGAGCACCCATGCTGACCCCCTCCACTGCTGGCTATGATATAAAGGTGTCAGGACAACACAGGACTGGAGCCTCGTGTTTAGGGGGTGTAGTTCACAGAGGGTCGATCACCCATGCTGACCACTGACCACTGCTGGCTTGATAGAAAGGTGTCATGACACACGGAACATGGCAGCTCGCTGTGATGGGGGTTTAGTCACAAAGAGGGGTCAGAGCGCCCATGCTGACCCGCTGACCACTCTGGCTATGATAGAAAGGTGTCAGACACACAGGACATGGCAGCTCGCTGTTATGGTGGTGTAGTCACAGAGGGGGTCAGAGCACCATGCCGACCCTGACCACTCTGGCTATGATAGAAAGGTGTCATGGACACAGGACATGGGCAGCTCGCTGTTAATGGGGGGTGTAGTCACAGAGGGGTCGAGCAGCCTCTGACCCCTGACCACTGTCTGGCTATGATAGAAAGGTGTCAGGCACACAGCCATGGCAGCTCGCTGGTATGGGGGTGTAGTCACAGAGGGGTCGATAGCGCCCATGCTGACCCCTGACCACTGCTGGCTATGATAGAAGAGTGTCAGGAACACACGACATGCAGCTCGCTGTATGATGGGGGTGTAGTCACAGAGGGGTCAAGCGACCCATGCTGACCCCTGACCACTGCTGGCTATGATAGAAAGGTGTTCAGGACACAGGACATGGCAGCTCGCGTTGTATGGGGGGTGTAGTCACAGAGGGGCAGAAGCGCCCATCTGACCCCTGACCACTGCGGTATGATAGAAGGTGTCAGGACACACAGGACATGCGCTCGCTGTGTATGGGGGTGTAGTCACAGAGGGTCAGAGCGCCCATGCTGACCCCTGGACCACTGCTGGCTATGATAGAAGGTGTCAGGACACACAGGACATGGCAGCTCAGCTGTATGGGGGTGTAGTCACAGAGGTCGAGGCCCATGCTGACCCCTGACCACTGCTGGCTATGATAGAAAGGTAGTCAGGACACACAGGACATGGCCTCGCTGTGTATGGGGGTGTAGTCACCAGGGGGTCAGAGTCGCCCATGCTGCCCCTGACCACTGCTGGCTATGATAGAAAGGTGTCAGGACACAGACATGGCAGCTACGCTGTGTATGGGGGTGTATCACAGAGGGGTCAGAGCGCCCCATGCTGACCCCTGACCACTGCTGCTATGATAGAAAGGTGTCAGGACACACAAATGGCAGCTCGCTGTGTATGGGGGGTGTAGTCACAGAGGGGTCAAGCGCCCATCTGACCCTGACCAGCTGGCTAGATAGAAAGGTGTAGGACACACAGGCATGCAGCCCGCTGTGTATGGGGTGTAGTCACAGAGGGTCAAGCACCCATGCTGACCCTGACCACTTGCTGGCTATGATAGAAATTGTCAGGACACGGACATCAGCTCGCTGTGTTGGGGGGTGTAGTCACAGAGGGTCAGAGCGCCCATGCTGACCCTGACCACTGCTGCTATAGAAAGTGTCCGGACACAGACATGGCGCTCGCTGTGTATGGGGGGTGTAGTCACAGAGGTCAGAGCCCCATGCTGACCCCTGACCACTGCTGGCTATGATGAAAGGTATCAGACACACAGACATGGCAGCGCTCCTGTGTATGGGGGGTGTATCACAAGGGTCAAGCGCCATGCTGACCCCTGAACCACTGCTGGCTATGATAGAACGTGTTCAGCACACAGGACAGGCAGATTCGCGTGTTGGGGGATGTAGCCACAGAGGGGTCAGAGGCCCCATGCTGACCCCTGGACCACTGCTGCTATGATAGAAGGTTCAGGACCACCAGGACATGGCAGCCGCTGTGTATGGGGGGATGTAGCCACAAGGGTCAGAGCCCCATGCTGACCCCTGACCACTGCTGGCTATGATAAAAGGTGTCAGACACACAGGACATGGCAGCTCGCTGTGTATGGGAGTGTAGTCACAGAGGGGTCAAGAGCCCATGCTGACCCTGACCATCCTGCGGTATGATAGAAAGGTGTCAGGACACAGGACTGGCAGCTCGCTGTGTGAGGGGAGTCAGTCACAGGGGTCAGAGCACCCATGCTGACCCCTGACGACTGCTGGCTATGATGAAAGGTGTCCACACAGACATTGCAGCTCGCTGTGTATGGGGTGTAGATCACAGAGGGGTCATAGCGACCCATGCTGACCCTGACCACTGCTGGCTATATAGAAAGGTTCAGCACACAGGACATGGCAGCTCCGGTTGTAGGGGGTTAGTCACGAGGGGTCATAGCAGCGCCCATGCTACCCCTGAACCTCTGCTGCTCATGATGAAAGGTGTCAGACACACATGACTGGCAGCTCGTCTGTGTACTGGGGGGTGTATAGTCAAGAGGGTCAGAGCGCCCATGCTACCCCATACCACTGCTGGCTTGTGAGAGAAGGTGTCAGGACACAACAGGCTGGTCAGCTCTTTAGCTGTGGTATGGGGGGTGTAGTCACACAGAGGGGTCAGAGCGCCCATGCTTGACCCCTGTAACCACTGCTGGCTATGATTGAGGTGTCAGGACCAGCCAGGACTGGCGCTCCGGTGTATGGGGTGTCAGTCACAGAGAGGGTGTCAGAGCCGCCGCTTTGACCCCTGAACCACTGCTGGCTATGATCAATGGTGTCAGTACCCATGTATATTCTCTTGTCTTTCAGCTTCCTCCGCTCCAGGATCCGATCTCGCTTCTCTTCTGCTTTTGCCGCAAGATTTTTTGGTAGTTATTTCAAAATCGCTGAGCGTGTTTGATCTGCACCCCCTCCCCCCCACCCCACTCCGGGGTTCTGATTCAATATTTTGGATTTGCGAATAGAAGGTCAGAACTGCAGTAAATCCTTACACCGGGAGACGCGTCCAAGACAATAGAACTTTGTAGGATAAAGACTCCTTTTTGTCAGAGTTTTACTGAAATGTTTTATTTATTTTTGATTTATGATTTATTTTTGTAATACAAAACGATTCGTTCATTGTTGGTGGCTGTGATTTAGGGGTGGGGCTAGTCCTTCTGTTTCTATGTTACAGCTGTTGTGATTCATGGGATTCTGTTTGATGTCGGGAATGTTCGGTGTCATCCTCTCACTGCACGATCCGTCCTGCCGCACACAAGACCCCGCACAGACCCCGCAGCATCTACCGACCTCGCACCGCGGACCTCACGGCACAGACAATTGTCCATTCCTCGCAGGCTGGGGCCGCACTCCACTAATGGCTTGGTTATTTTTGGGATCTCTGTAGAAGGCGGGGGGGGGGGGGGCAACTTTTTTTTATTTCGCTCCAACTGAATCCTTTTCAAACCCTTTCCTTCCCAATAGTCACCGCAAAAATGTATTATTAGATCTGACCCAAATCTTAAAGGGGGGAGGCCTCTAATGGTGTCCTACGATGGGTGGATCCATAATTTAGGCTGTGTTGTACCTATCAGGAGTGTTCCCGAATCTCTTTCATGCTTCCCTGTATCTATGAGGTCCATAATGTTCTGTACTGTTTCCAGGCCTCCCCTGTATCTATGGGGGGTGGGGGTCATGATGTTATCAGCTCCCCTGTATCCTGGGTGTGGGGGGTACATGATGTATCAGGCTCCCCTGTATCTAATTGGGTGTGAGGGGGGTACAGGATGTTATCAGGCTCCCCCTGTTCTATGTTGTGTGTGTGGGGACATTATTTTCAGCTGTCCCTTATCTAATGGGGTGTGGGGGGTACATTATTTTATCAGGCTCCCGCTGTATCTTGGGTTTGGGTTGGTAACATGATGTTATCAGGTCCCCTGTAATCTATGGGTGTGGGGGGTACATGATGTTCTCGTCTGCCCTGTATCTATGGGGGTGGGGGTGTACATGATGTTACAGGCTCCCCTGTATCTATGGGGTGTGGGGTGGTACATGATTTTATCATGCGGCCCTGTATCTATGGGTGTGGTGTGGTCACATGATGTACAGTAGGCTCCCTGTATCTATGGGGTGTGGGGGGGTATAATGAGTATCAGCTGCCCTGTAACTATGGGGTGTTGGGTACAGAATGTTTATCAGCTGCCCTGTATCTATGGGGTGTGGGGGGTACATGATGTTATCAGGCTCCCCTTAAAAAATCTATGGGGGGTGTGTGGGGTACTGATGTATCAGGCTCCCTGTTCTTGGGGTGTGGTGGTACATGATGTTTTATCAGCTCCCCCTGTATCTATGGGGTGTGGGTTGTACATGAATGTTATCAGGCTCCCCTGTACTATGGGGGTGGGGGGGGGGGGGGGGGAGGTACTGATGTTATCATGCTGCCCTTATCTATGGGGTGTGGGGGTACATGATGTTATCAGGCTGCCTGTATCTATGGGCAGTGTGGGTGTACAATATGTTATCAGGCTCCCACTGTATCTATGGGGTGTGGGGGGGTTACATGATGTTATCAGGCTCCCTGTATCTATGGGGTGGTGGAAGGTACTTGATGTTATCAGGCTGCCCTGTACATCTATGGGTGTGGGGGGTACATGATGTTATCAGGCTGCTGTATCTATGGGGTGTGGGGTAATGATGTATCAGGCTGCCCTGTATCTATTGGGTGGGGGGTACGCTGAGTTATCATGCGCCCCTGTATCTATGGGGTGTGGGGGTACATGATGTTATCAGGCTCCCTGTATCTTATGGGTGTGGGTGGTACAATGTAGTTATCAGGCTGCCCTGTATCTATGGGGTGTGTGTGGGGTACATGATGTATCAGGCTCCCCTGTATCTATGATGGGGTGTGGATGGGTACAGGATGTTATCAGGCTGCCCTGTATCTTGGTTGTGGGGGGTACATGATGTTAATCAGCTCCCCTGTATCTATGGGGTGTGGGAGGTACTGATGTTATCATGCTGCCCTTTCTCTATGGGGTGTGGGGTTTACTGATGTTATCAGCTGCCCTGTATCTATGGGTGTGGGGGTACTATTTATCAGGCTCCCCTGTCATCTATGGTGTGTGGGGGGGGGGGTACATTGATGTTATCAGGCAAGAGGCTTGCCTCTGTATCTTGGGATGGGTGGGGACATGCTGTTTATCAGGCTGCCCCCCCCCCCTTTTATCTATGTGGGGGGGGTTAAATTTTATCAGGCTGCCCTGTATCTCATGGGGGTGTGGGGGTACATGTGTTATCAGCTCCCCTGTCTCTATGGGGTGTTGTGGGACATGATGTTAAAGGCTGGCCCTTATCTATGGTGTGGGGGTCATGATTTATCAGGCTGCCTGTATCTATGGGGTGTGGGGGGTACATGGTGTATCAGCTCCCCTGTATCTTATGGGGTGTGGGGGGACATGATGTTATCTCAGGCTCCCCTGTTATCTCTGGGGTGTGGGGGGTACATGATGTTACAGGCACCCCGTATCTATGGGGTGGGGGGTGGTTGTACCATATGTTATCAGGCATCCCCTGTATCTATGGGGTTGTGGTGGTTACATGATGTTATCAGGCGCCCTGTATCTATGGGGTGTGGGGGTGGTACTGATTTATCATCTGCCCTTATCTAGGGGGTGGTGGGGGGTACTATGTTATCAGGCTGCCTGTACTATGGGGTGTGGGGGGTACATGATGTTATCAGGCCCCCCTTATCTATGGGGTGTTGGGGGTACATTATGTTATCAGGCTCCCCTGTATCCTTGGGGTGTGGGGGGCATTAGTTTATCAGGCTCCCCTGTATCTATGGGGTGTGGGGGGTACATGAATGTTATCATCAGGCTGCCCTGTACTATGGGGTGTGGGGGGTACTGATGTTTCAGGCTGCCCTGTATCTAGTGTTGTGGGGGTACATGAGTTCAGGCTCCCCTGGATCTATGGGGTGTGGGGGTACATCTGTTTATTCGAGGCTCCCCTGTATCTATGGTTGTGGGGGGTACAATGCTGTATCAGGCTCCCCTGTCCATGGGGTGTGGGGGGGTACTGATGTTTGTATCCAGGCTGCCCTTTATCTATGGTTGTGGGGGGTACTGATGTTATCAGGCCTTCCACTGTATCTATGGGTGTGGGGGTACATGATGTTATCAGCTGCCCTGTATCTATGGGTGTGGGGTACATGATGTTATCAAGGCTCCCCTGTATCTATGGGGTGTGTTGGTACATATGTTATCAGGCTCCCCTGTACTATGGGTGTGGGGGGTACATGATGTTTTATCAGGGCTCCCCTGTATCTATGTGTGTGGGGGTACATGATGTTATCAGGCTCCCCCTGTATCTATGGGGTGGTGGGGTACATGATGTTATCAGGCTCCCTGTATCGATGGGGTGTGGGGGGTACATGATTTATCAGGCGCCCCCTGTATCTATGGGGTTGGTGGGGGTACATGATGTTATCATGCTGCCCTGTATCTATGGGGTGTGGGGGTACATTATTTTATCATCAGGCTGCCCTGTATCTATGGGGGTGTGGAGGGGTACATGATGTTATCAGGCTGCCCGTATCTATGGTGTTTGGGAGGTTACAGGATTTTATCAGCTCCCCTGTACTATGGGGTGTGTTGTAAACATGATGTTATCAGCTCACCTGTCTCTAGGGTGTGGTGGTGGGTACTGACTGTTATCAGGCTCCCCTGTATCTAGGGGTGTGGGGGTACATGATGTTATCAGGCTCCCCTGTATCTATGGGGTGTGGGGGGGGGTACATGATGTTATCAGTCTCCCTGTATCTATGGGTGGGGGTAATGTGTTTTCAGGCTCCCCTTTATCTATGGGGTGGGGTTGGGGTGGGTAATTATGTTTCAGGCTCCCCTTATCTATGGGTGTGTGGGGGTACATGATGTTATCAGGCCTCCCTGTATCTATGGGTGGGGTGGGAGTTACATGATGTTATCAGGCTCCCCTGTATCTATGGGGTGTGGGGGTTACATGATGTTTAGCATGCTCCCCTGTATCTATTGGGTGTGGGGGGTACAATGATGTTTATCAGCTCCCCTTTTCTAGGGGGTGTGGGGGTACATGATTTTTATCATGGCTGCCCTGTATCTCTATGGGTGTGGGGGGTACAATGATGTTATCAGGCTCCCTGGTACTATGGGTGTGGGTGGTACATGATTTATCAGGCTCCCCTGTCTCTATTGGGGTGTGGGGGTACATGATGTTTCAGCTCCCTGTATCTATGGGGTGTGGGGGGGTACATGATGTTATCAGCTGCCCTGTATCTATGGGGTGTGGGTGTACATGAGTTATCAATGCCTCCCACTGTATATTGGGGTGTTGGGGTGGTACATGATGTTATCAGGCTCCCCTGTATCTATGGGGTGTGGGGGGTACATGATGTTAATAGGCTCCCCTGTATCTAATGGGTGTGAGTGGTCATGATGTTTATCAGGCTCCCCTGTATCTTCTATTGGGTGTTGGTGGTACCGATGTTATCATGCTCCCTTATCTATGGGTGTGGGGGTACATGTGTTTAATCAGGCTGCCCTGTTCTTGGGGTTTGGGAGGTACCTGATGTTATCAGGCTCCCCTGTTCTATTGTTTGTGGGGGTACATGATGTATCAGCTCCCTGTATCTAGGGGTGTGGGTGGTAAATGATGTTACAGGCTCCCCTGTATCTAGGGTTGGGGTACACGATGTATCAGGCTCCCTGTATCTATGGGGTGTGGGGGGTAACATGTGTTATCAGGCTCCCCGTCTATGGGATGTGTGGGGGGGTACATTATGTTCTCATGCTCCCCTGTAATCTCATGGGGTGTGGGGGGTACATGATGTTATCAAGGCTCCTGTATCTATGGGTGTGGGGGGTACATTATGTTATCATGCCTCCCCTGTATCTATGGGGTGTGGGGGGTACATATGTTCTCAGGCTGCCCGTACTAGGGGGTGTGGGGTACAATGATTTTATCAGGCTCCCTGTATCTATGGTGTGGGGGGTACATTATGTTGTCAGGCTTCCCCTGTATCTATGGGGCTGGAGGGTACATGATGTTATCCGGCTGCCCTGTATCTATGGGGTGTGAGGGGTACATGATGTTATCAGGCTGCCCTGTATCTATGGGGTGTGGAGGTAACATGATGTTTTTTCTCAGGTCCCCCCTGTATCTATGGGGTGGGGGTACATTATGTTATCAGGCTCCCCTGTATCTATTGGGTTTATGGTTCATGGATGTTTATCAGGCTGCCCGGTATCTATGGGGTTTGGGAGTACATTGATGTTATCCGGCTCCCCTGTATCTATGTGTGTGAGGGGTACATGATTTTATCAGGCTGCCCTGTATCTATGGGGTGGTGGGGGGGGTATACATGAATGTTATCATGCTCCCCTGTCATCTTGGGTTGTGGTACATGATGTTATCATGCTCCCCTTATCTATGGGGTGTGGGGTAATGATGTTATCAAGGCTCCCCTGTATCTATGGGGTTGTGGGGGGTTACATGATGTATCAAGGCCTCCCCTGTACTATGGGTTGTGGGGGGTACATATGTTTATCAGCTGTCCTGTAATCTAGGGGTGGGGGGGGGGGGTAACATGATGTTATCAGGCTGCCTGTATCTATGGGGTGTGGGGGGGTACATGATGTTATCACTCCCCTGTATCTATGGGGTGTGGGGGTACATATTTTCTCAGGCCCTCCCCTGTAATCTAATGGGTGTGGGGGTACATGATGTTATCAGGCTCCCTGTCTAGTGGTGTGGGGGGTACATGATGTTATCAGGCTCCCCTGTAATCTATGGGTTGTGGGGTACAGATGTTATCAGCTGCCCTGTATCTATGGTGTGTGGGTGGTAATGATTGATCAGGCTCCCCTGTATCTATGGGTTGTGGGGGTACCTGATGTTATCAGGCTCCCCTGTATCTATGGGTGTGGGGTACATGATGTATCAGGCTCCCCTGTATTCTATGGGTGTGGGGGGTACATGATGTTTATCAGGCTCCCCTGTATCTATGGGTTTGGGGGGGTACATGATGTTATCAGGTCTGCCCTGTATTATGAGGTGTGTGGGGTACATAATGTTATCATGCGGCCCTGTATCTATGGGGTGGTGGGGGGTACATGATGTTATCAGTCTCCCCTGTATCTATGGGGTGTGTGGGGGGTACTCATGTTATCGGCTCCCCTTATCTATGGGTGTGGGGGGTACATGATGTTATCAGCTGTCCCGTAGCTTGGGGTGTGGGGTACTGATGGTTATCAGGCTGCCCTGGTCTCTCTGGGTGTGGGGGTACATGATGTTAGTCAGGCTCCCCTGTATCTATGGGTGTGGGGGTACATGATGTTATCCGGGCTTGCCCTTTCATGGGTGTGGGGTACATGATGTTAATCCGGCTGCCTGTATCTATGGGGTGTGGGGGTACATGATGTTATCAGCCCCCTGTATCTATGGGGTGTGGAGGGTACATGATGTTATCAGGCTCCCTGTATCTATGGGGTGTGGGGGGTAAACATGATGTTATCAGGCTCCCCTGTATCTATGGGGTGTGGGGGGGTACATGATGTATCAGGCCTCCCCTGTTCTATGATGGGTGTGGGGGGGTACATGAATGTTTATCAGCTGCCCTGTATCTAGGGGTGTGGGGGTACATGATGTTATCGCTGCCCTGTTCTATGGTGTGTGGAAGTACATGATGTTATCAGCTCCCCTGTTCTATGGGGTGTGGGGGTACTTATGTTATCAGGATTCATGCTCCCCTGTATCGATGGGGTGTTGGGGGGTACATGATGTTTATCGGCTCCCCTGTATCTATGGGTGGTGGGTGGTCCATGATGTTTCAGGCTCCCCTGTATCTATGGGTGTGTGGGGGGTACATGATGTTATCAGGCTCCCCTGTATCTATGGGGTGTGGGGGGTACATGATGTTATCAGGCTCCCTGTAATCCTATGGGGTGGGGGGGGTACATGATGTTATCAGCTCCCTTTCTATGGGGTGTGGGGGTACTGATGTTTTATCAGGCTCCCTGTATCTATGGGTGTGGGGGTACATTATGTTTTCAGGCTCCCCTGTATCTATGGGGTGTGGGGGGTACATGATGTTATCAATCAGGTGCCCTGTATCTATGGGGTGTGGGGGTAACTGATGTTATCAGCTGCCCTGTATCTATGGGTGTGGGGGGTACATTAATTTTATCAGGCCTCCCCTGTCTCTATGGGTGTGGTGGTACATGTGTATCAGGCTCCCCGTTCTCGGGGGTGTGGGGGTGTACATGATGTTATCATGCTGCCCTGTATCTTCATGGGGTGTTGGGGGTAAGATTTATCAGGCTGCCCTTATCTATGGGGTGTGGGGGGTACATGATGTTATCAGGCTCCCCTGTATCTATGGGGTGTGGTGGTACAATTATAGTTTATCAGCTTCCCCTGTTCTAGGGTGTGGTGGGTACATGATGTTATCAGGCTGCCCTGTCTCTATGGGGTTTGGGTGGTTAACATGATTTATCACATTCTGCCCTTAAATCTATGGGGTTGTGGGGGGTACAATGATTTATCAGGCTCCCTGTATCTATGGGGGTTGGGGGTACTTTAGGGGGGGGGGGGTGGGGGGGGGGGGTGTTATCAGGCTGCCCTGTATCTAGGGGGTGGGGGTCATTATGTTATCAGGCTCCCCTGTCTCTATGGGGTGTGTGGGGTACATGATGTTATCAATCAGCTCCCCCCCCCTGTATCTATGGGTGTTGGGGTACTGAAATGTTATCATGCTGCCCTGTATCTAGGGGTGTGGGGTACATGATGTTTCAGCTGCCCTGTAATCTAGGGGTGTGGGGGGTACATGATGTTATCACAGCTCCCCTGTATCTATGGGTTGTGTTGGGTACATGTGTTTCAGGCTGCCCTGTATCTATGGGGTGTGATGGGTACATGATGTATCAGGCTGCCCTGTATCTATGGGGTGTGGGAGGTACATATGTTATCAGCTCCCCTGTATCTATGGGGTTTGGGGGGTACATGAATGTTATCAGCTCCCTGTATCTATGGGGTGGTGGGATACATGAATGTTAGCCAGGCTGCCAACTGTATCTATGGGGTTTTTGGGGGTAACATGATGTTATCAGGCTGCCCTGTATCTATGGGGGGTTGGGGGTACATGATGTTATCCGTCTCCCTGTTATCTTGGGTTGGGGGGTACATGATGTTATCCGCTCCCCTGTCTCTATGTGGTTGTGGGGGTACATGATGTTAGCCAGGCTCCCCTGTATCGATGGGGTGTGGTGGTACAATGTGTTTATCATGCTCCCCTGATCTAGGGGTGTGGGGGTTACATCATGTTATCAGCTCCCCTGTATCTGGGTGTGGGGGGTACATGATGTTATCAGCTCCCCTGTATCTATGGGGTTGGGGGGTACATGATGTTTATCAGGCTCCCCTGTAATCTATGGGGTGTGGGGGGTACATGATTTCTCAGCTGTCCCCCCCCCTGCCCTTCATCTATGGGGTGTGGGGGTACATGATTTATCAGGCTTCCCCTGGATCTATGGGGTGTGGGAGGTACATGATTTTCTCAGGCTCCCCTGTATCTATGGGGTGTGGTGGGTAATGAGGTTATCAGGCTCCCCCTGTCTCTATGGGTGTGGGGGGTACATGATGTTATCAGGCTGGCCCTTATCGATGGGCTGTGGGGGTACATGATTTTATCATGCTCCCCTGTTCTATGGGTGGTGGGTCATGACTGTTATCAGGCTGCCCTGTTCTCTATGGGTGTGGGGGTACATTATGTTATCAGGCCTCCCCTTATCGATGGTGTGTGGGACATGATGTTATCATGCTGCCCTGTCATCTATGGGGTTGTGGGGGTAAGATGTTATCAGGCTCCCCGATCTATGTGTTTGGAGGTTACATGCTTTATCAGGCTCCCTCCCCTGTATCCTATGGGTGTGGGGGGGTACATGATGTTACAGGCTCCCCTGGATCTATGGGTGTGGGGGGTTACATGATGTTATCAGGCACCCCTGTATCTATGGGGTGTGGGGGGTACGTGATGTTATCATGCTGCCCTGTATCTATGGGGTGTGGGGGGTACATGCGTTATCAGTCTGCCCTGTTCTATGGGGTGTGGGGGTACTGATGTTATCATCTCCCCTGTATCGTATGGGTGTGGGGGTACATGATGTTATCACAATTCTGCCCCCTGTAATCTATGGGTTGGGGGGTACATGATGTTATCAGGCCCCCTGTATCTATGGGGTGTGGGGGGGGGGTACATATTGTTTATCCTGGTTGCCCTAGCTATGAGTGTGGGGGGTTACATGATGTTATCAGGCTGCCCCTGTATCTATGGGGTGTTGGGGGGTCCATGATGTTCTCAGGCTCCCCTGTAATCTATTGGGATGGTGGTTACATTATGTTATCCAGCTGCCCGGTATCTATGGGGTGGTGGGGGGTCCTGATGTTATCAGGCTGTCCCTGTATCTATGGGGTTGGGTGGTAATGATGTTGATCCAAGGCTGCCCTGTATCTATGGGGTGTGGGGGTACAATGGTGAACATATATAATCGCTGTCCTGTTTATTGGGGTGGGGGGGGGGTACATGATGTTATCAGGCTCCCCTGATCTTTGGGGTTTGGGAGGTAACATATGTTTCAGGGGCCTCCCCTTTATCTATGGGGTGTGGGGGTACATGATGTTATCAGGCTGCCAGCTTTATCTATGGTTGTGGGGGTACATAATTGTTATCAGGCTGCCCGTAATCTATGGGGTGTGGGGGTAACATGATGTTTATCAGCTCCCGTTCTATGGGGTGTGGGAGGTACATGATGTTATCACAGGCTCCCCTGTAATCTAGGGGGTGTTGGGGGTACATGATGTTATCAGGCTCACCCTGTATCTATGAGTCATTAATTTTTTCTGTCTGTGTTCCGTCTCCCCTGTAATCTATTGGGTGTGGGTGGTCATGTATTTTATCAGGCTCCCCCTGACTATCTATGGGGTGTGGTGGGGTACATGATGTTATCAGGCTGCCCTGTTCTATGAGGTGTGGGGGGTACATGATGTTATCAGGCTGCCACTGTTCAATTGGGTGTGGGGGGCACATGATGTTATCAGGCTCCCCTGTAATCTCTATGGGGTGTGGGGGTACAATGATTTATCATGCTGCACTGTATCTATTGGTGTGTAGGGGTAAATGATGTTATCAGGCGCCCCTTTATCTATGGGGTGTGGGATGTACATGATGTATCATGCTGCCCTGTATCTATGGGGTGTGGGGTAAATGATGTTCCAGCTCCCCTGTATCTATGGGGTGTGGGTGTACATGATGTTATATGTACACAGTGACTGTACCAGCAGCAGAATAGTGAGTGCAGCTCTGGAGTATAATACAGGATGTAACTCAGGATCAGTACAGGATAAGTAATGTCATGTATGTACACAGTGACTGCACCAGCAGCAGAATAGTGAGTGCAGCTCTGGCTCAAATGATCTATGTTTGTTCTGCCTGCAGCCTCCTCCTGTATAGCAGGGTGAAGCAGCCCCATGTGATGCTGGAGCTGAGCAGGGATTGGCTGCGCGGTCAGGTTACTCGTCCCTCCCTGCAGTATAAGAGGGTGGCGGAGTTGCACCTCTTGAATATTCTGCTCCCCCTTGGCCACTTTTCAGAGGCAGAGGATTTGGCTGTGGACCCTCGAGTGTTCACAAAACAGCAGCAAGAAGCGGCTCTGACAGCTGTGAGAGAGGAGAAGCGGCGACAGGAGGAGAAGGAGGCGGCCCAGATAGAAAGCGAGCAGCAGAACCAGCGCACGCTCAGTCCATCAGGTACTGGCACCCAGATCCCCCTCCGGTTGTATCAGTGCAGGGAGAAGTTATTGTCATATGAACTCTGCATTGCAGGAAATGTACGTGGGAAATACCTGCAGGTGGCACGGCTGCTATACAGGGCCCTGAGTGCCGCAGTGACGTGGACCCGTAGGATCCCCCTCCGAAATACGCTGCTGGCACTGCTGCTCCTGTCTGTCATCATCCTGCGCCTGGATCCAGGTAAGATCAGGACCGGAGCCTAGAGGTGCAAGATAAGGGATCACAGGGTGAATGGGCACCCATGCTGACCCCTGACCACTGCTGGCTATGATAGAAAGGTGTCAGGACACAGGACATGGCAGCTCGCTGTGTATCTGTGACTACACCCCCCATACAC
Organism: Engystomops pustulosus; assembly: GCA_019512145.1. Classification (NCBI taxonomy): domain Eukaryota; kingdom Metazoa; phylum Chordata; class Amphibia; order Anura; family Leptodactylidae; genus Engystomops; species Engystomops pustulosus. The sequence continues at coordinate 50,153 of WNYA01002052.1, forward strand.
AGGGAGCTGCCATGTCCTGTGTGTGGGGGGTGTAGTCACAGAGGGGTCAGAGCGCCCATGCTGACCCCTGACCACTGCTGGCTATGATAGAAAGGTGTCAGGACACAGGACATGGCAGCTCACTGTGTATGGGGGTGTAGTCACCGAGGGGTCAGAGCGCCCATGCTGACCCCTGACCACTGCTGGCTATGATTTTATTTCGCTCCACTGAATCCATTTTCAACCCTTTCCTTCCCAATGTCACCACAAAAATGTATTATTAGATTCTGACCCAAATCTAAAGGGGGGAAGCCTATAAATTTGTGTCCTACGATGGGTGGTCCATAATTTTAGGCTGTGTTGTACCTATCAGGAGTGTTCCAGAATCTCTTCAGGCTTCCCTGTATCTATGAGGTCATAAATGTTCTGTACTGTTTCCAGGTTCCCCTGTATCTATGGGGTGTGGGAGGTACATGATGTTATCAGGCTGCCCTGTATCTATGGGG
>WNYA01002053.1:0-44679 GCA_019512145.1 Engystomops pustulosus
GGGGGATACAATCTATTACTTTCTGTTATCAGCCATTACATCCCGGGGAGAGGAGACTGTACAGGGGCATACAATCTATTACTCTCTGTTATCAGCCATTACACCCCGGGGAGAGGAGACTGTACAGGGGGGGGGATACAATCTATTACTCTCTGTTATCAGCCATTACACCCCGGGGAGAGGAGACCCCGGGGAGAGGAGACTGTACAGGGGGGGGGATACAATCTATTACTCTCTGTTATCAGCCATTACACCCCGGGGAGAGGAGACTGTACAGGGGGGATACAATCTATTACTCTGTTATCAGCCATTACATCCTGGGGAGAGGAGACTGTACAGAGTTTGATACAATCTATTACTCTCTGTTATCAGCCATTACACCCGGGGAGGGAGACTGTACAGGGGGTACAATCTATTACTCTCTGTTATCAGCCATTACACCCCGGGGAGAGGAGACTGTACAGGGGGGGATACAATCTATTACTCTCTGTTATCAGCCATTACACCCCGGGGAGAGGGGGCTGTACAGGGGGATACAATCTATTACTCTCTGTTATCAGCCATTACACCCCGGGGAGAGGAGACTGTACAGGGGGGGATACAATCTATTACTCTCTGTTATCAGCCATTACACCCGGGGAGAGGAGACTGTACAGGGGAACCCATCTATTACTCTCTGTTATCAGCCATTACATCCCGGGGAGAGGAGACTGTACAGGGAGGATACAATCTATTACTCTCTGTTATCAGCCATTACATCCCGGGGAGAGGAGACTGTACAGGGGGGGGATACAATCTATTACTCTCTGTTATCAGCCACTACATCCAAGGAATAGGTGACTATTACTCTCTGTTGTCGGCCGTCTCATTACTATCCAGGGGTGAGGAATATATTACAGGTTAAAAATGTCTCAACTTTCTTAAAGGGGCCACAGCCCGGAGCAGAGGGGGCTTCTCTTGTGTAGACGTAGCTGTTACTTTAAGGAGCCCCTCAGCAGCGTGTGGCAGAACAAGAGGGGTTTCACGGCCTGTATAATGACCCTCTGATTACCCGCTAATTATAATTAGAGAGGAGGAGGGGGGTTTAGACTCGGCGGCCAAGGTCGGAGAGTGGCTGCGGGATGAGTGCGCACATTGGGAGCGGCCGCCGTGTGTTGTGGCGGATAATAAGGATCAGGATGACTCCGGGAACAGAGCGCTGTCTGTCTGCGCCACTCACCTGGCCTCCGCGCTGACCTAAGGCGTGTAATTACACAGGACGTCAGATGGAAGGGTCGGGGGGCGCCGCAGACAGAGGGGATGGAGTACAGGGGGGCCCAACAAAATATCCTGAAATATGAGCTTGTCAGATGGTACAGTTGGCATGACCTCTGCTTGCCGTCAGTGAATGGGAACATTCTGTAAACATGTGTCGTTACAGTGTATCCGCACACTCGAGTCGAGGTTTGATAAGGACAATGCTCTCGTTTCATGACAGCAAGCAGAGATCTTGACAAAGAGGAAGCATGTAAAAGCCTAATCTACGGAAGAACGTGGTACTACAACCCCCAGCAAGACATCACCCAATGGAAATAAAGCGAAAGGGGTCACATAAGGTGAGGGGAGCGGCGGGAGATGGAAAGTCTGAAGGAAACCACCAGGCTCCTTGGAAGATGCTAAAAACTTAATTGCTGGGTAAAGGGAGGAGGAGGGAGACTGCTTCATGGATGAGGAACCATGTGATCAATTTTGGGGACCCCCTCCCCCCATCCAGCTCATAAGTGGTGCATAACAAGTTATGGGGAATGAGTAACTGTGTCTGGGGAAGGAAGTTGTCGCCAGGACCATCAAGGGTTAATGATTAATTTTTACGCTTACTGCTTAAAGGGGAAGGTTCATGACTTTGTCGCCCCCTGGTGGTGTAATGATCTAACGTTACAGTGTCTTCCCCTCAATGAGTGGCAGTGGCCAATTAACATTTGGCTATCCCATGGCACGGGGTTAACGAGGCTGGATGGGCGCACCGGATTCAGGAAGAGCAGCAAACTGAGGAGGGCGCCATGACATAACATCATGTGCAGTATGCAAAATGCTGCAATGCTCACAGCGGCCTCTAGAGGTCAGCAGACCAACCCCGGGGAAAGCACCTCACTTTACAGCGCGCTGTGATCTGAATGTTATAAATACAGCCAGAAAGTAAATGACGAGGGATCAGGGAGGGGTCAAGGGAGGTCGTCTGCAGCAGAGGGTCACTTAAAGGCAAAACGTGGATGGGTTCAGAGAGGAAGGTCACAGCAGACAGGGGTTTTGGGGGGGGCTCACTATACCTTGCACCATTTAAAGGCACGATGAGCAGTATCATGCTGCGCCTCACAAGACGGCTTCAGAGAGAGACAAGAGAGGAGGGAAGCATGCGATTACATGGGCACAGCTTCATGCTGGGGGTATACACATCCTAATGAACACATGCCCACTGAGCCATACTTTACCTTCCTTACCAGCCTATGTGATAGAGGCCAGGCCGTGATACCACTGAGCCCACACTTGCTATTTATCCTATAGATCAAATCCTCCTACTGAACTAATGTAAGGTGCACAGGGACATGTTACCACTGAGCCATGCCCTCTAGAGCCTCATGCTGCTTTACCACCGAGCCACACACGGCCCTTTTACCACACTGCACGCCAAAGGTTATTACTAAATCCTGGAGGCAAGGACGTGTTCCCACTGGATGCAATGGTTATGTCGCTCACATAGTTCCATTAGTATGGGCCAACCCTACAAGTCCATACCTCACTATAACGACACTTACCCACTGAGCCATGCACCATGGACCTATATACAGTATCATTTACTACCCTACCTAGTCAGGTTGCTCTTTCCTAGAAATCGTAGACATATCAGTCACATCTTCCCACTGAGCCAGCTCCTATAAGTGCCATGAAATGCTTTTATCTCACTGAGCCAATCAAGCCTTGGCATTGTCAGCTGCATCTCCTGGCTGGCAGGGCATGCTGGAAGTTGTCTGCAGCTGGAGAGTCACAACTGCAGGATTCTCAGTGCAGCTCTGGGTGTGACTAGAGTTTCCGCAGTGCTGTTCATCCTGGTCTTCCTGTTTCTTGCACATAATGCGAGTATTACAGTATAGACTGACACACAGTGGGAGGGCCCCCGGTGGCTGACCTGCTTCTGGTAGTTGGCCCTCGCGGACTCCTCCTGGGCCAGCACCATTTCCCGCTCGGCGGTGATCTGCACGCTTTCGCGCAGAGCCTCTTCCAGCTCTTCGATGCGGTCGTCTTTCTGACGCATGACGTCCTGCGGAGAGGAAGGCACAGCGTGAGGCGCGACAGTCTGCAGGACAGGAGGTGCCCAGGAGAAGCAGGAGGTTAGTGGCAGAAGAGGGAAGATCAAAGATGGCGGACGTGGGCTCATCCATAGCGTTAAAGAGACAGCAGCAGTGAGCGGAGAGGATTAGTTAGTAGAGACCGGCGATGGTCGCCGGCGCAGAGGGCGGAGTTAGTTTAGTAAAGCAAGATTTCAAGGCACAGAGCATCCAAAAGAATACATTAATGACACCAAATACATCCCACATGAAGGAGATTAGACTGTAAGCTCTGCAGAACACACAGATCTTATACAACCCCCCCACACACATCTACAATGGTTGGTCCTGGCTGGGAGCTCAGCACAGGGGAGATAAATCAATTCCAGATGCGGGTGTGAAGTGGATTTCTCAGGAGCGGGGCTGATGTAGGGGGGGATTGGGTTACACGGAGGGTCCGTCTCTTATTATTACACGGAAATGGTTTGTGTTAAGTTTTGGGGATTTTTTTTTTTCGCGGCTCTTCAGCGCAGGAAACGGCGCTCCCTTTGATGTTCACCTACAGACGGTCCGGGGATGAAAAGGAGCTGGATCTTCAGGAAGTCCCCTGAGCGCGAAAGGAGGGGGCCCAAAGCGAACACGCTTAAGTAATAAGACGCTCAGCGAGGGCTTGGTACACATCACACAGAGGGTACTGCCCCTTTAAATGGGGGAGACCATGTGAAGAGTGGGGGGGGTGCATATTAAAAGCTGGTGCATAAAGGGGGCGGAGGAAGTGAATATGAATGGGCCCTTCATTCGTTTATTACAAGTAGTGGTCACATGATCTCTCCAACATGCTGCTGATTGGCTAACAACAGACTCCACTGAAATGTAGGGGGGGGGGGGGGGGGCACATACTTATTCATTTGCTTCATAGCACCACACCCTGAAGACCATTATCACATCTTGTTTAGATTGTTCTCCCAGCTGAGGGTTTGTTACAGTGGTATCAAGTCTATCCAATGTTCTGGGCGATAAATAGACTAATACGTGCACTGATAGTTGCAGCTGTGAGAAGTATGGGGTCTGTAAAAGATGTCAGCGATGTTCCTATTCACTGACAGGATGCAGAGATGAAGAGAGGGGCAGAGAGTGAATACACGGCCTCCCCCGCGGCGCTATTGTTTGGTTGAGCACACTGTTCCGTCTCTTCTGTCATCACTTCCATTACTCGGCCTGACACGATCCAGCGCTGCACAAGCCCCGATCATTATCTCACAAAGTAAGTGCCCCCCTGCCAGAAAGCTGGCGCGATGAGCTGCAGGAGCCCGGGCTGCCGGCCAATCACAGAGAGCGGTATCTCAGCACCTGATCCAAAATTAAAGGGGAAAACTCCCGTTAAAGGGAAACTCCGAGTTCCTTAAACGACTGTATAATTATGTGCACGTGCGCTGGGTGACTGCGCCGCCCCTGGAAAGATTCGTTACAATGTATCAGGCCGTAACTGTCAGCTGCTGGGGTGTACATACAGCTGAGGCGCTTGTTACAATGTATCAGACTACAACTATCAGCTGTGAGGATGTACATACTGCTGAGGCGCTTGTTACAATGTATCAGGCTGCAACTGCCAGCTTCTGGGATGTACATACAGCTGAGGCGCTTGTTACAATGTATCAGGCTGTAACTGTCAGCTGCTGGGGTGTACATACAGCTGAGGTGCTTGTTACAATGTATCAGGAGGCAACTGTCAGCTGCAGGGGTGTACATACAGCTGAGGCGCTTGTTACAATGTATCAGACTACAACTGTCAGCTTCTGGGATGTACTTACAGCTGAGGCGCTTGTTACAATGTATCAGGCCGCAACTGTCAGCTGCTGGGGTGTACATACAGCTGAGGCGCTTGTTACAATGTATCAGACTACAACTATCAGCTGTGAGGATGTACATACTGCTGAGGCGCTTGTTACAATGTATCAGGCTGCAACTGTCAGCTTCTGGGATGTACATACAGCTGAGGCGCTTGTTACAATGTATCAGTCTGTAACTGTCAGCTGCTGGGTTGTACTTACAGCGGAGATGCTTGAAACAATGTATCAGACTACAACTGTCAGCTGCTGGGGTGTACATACAGCGGAGACGCTTGTTACAATGTATCAGACTACAACTGTCAGCTGCAGGGGGTGTACATACAGCTGAGATGCTTGTTGCAATGTATCAGGCTGCAATAGCCTGGAATCTCCTTGCAGCGTCCTGTTCACACAGCTGAGCTGTTTGCTACAATGTACCAGCAGAATTAGAACACTATATAATAGATCAATATCATGTTATCCGAGTATTTTCTCTGGACTTTCTGGAGACTGCCTCCTAAGAGGCCTTGCTCCGAGCAGACGTCATCGGGCCGCTGTCTCGGGGTGATGGTCTCGGAGGCCGCGGTGACTTCCTGGGCAGAGGCCCCCGTCCAGTAAACTCCTGTGTTTGTCCAAGGCAAACAGGCTGGGCGAGCTGGAGCGGGCCCAAACCGCAAACCCTGCGCCGGATTCCCTGGCCCAGCGCCAACGCTTTGAATCAAGATGGCCGCCCGCCGGTCCCTGAGCGAGCTCCGTGGCGCGTCTCCAAAACCACGGTCCCCCCAGGGGACCCCGATCCATCCTTCCAAACACAACAGCCTGAGACGCAGAGGCCAAGCACCTCAATCACAGCCTCTTAGAGAGGGCGCAGGGAGGCCCCCGCTGACTAATTGGAGACATTTTTCAGGGGCCCCTAATCCGTCTCTGTGAATGGAGTCTCTGTCACTGCCCCCTCCGCCAGACGCTCCGAGGAGAAGGGGATCTTCCTAAAATATTCCTCACCCTCCAGAAAGAGACTGAAAACCTCAAAAAAAAAAAAAAAAAAAAAAGACCCAGCAATAGACAAACCCAAAAAAACTAAAAAAAAACTAAAAATGTTGAATCTTTTGAATTTATAACGTTCCATTTTACGTTCCGTGAGAGCCGCATCACTGGTGTAGTGACATCACAGCCGCACCCCCTCGCAGCGGCACAGAGCGGGGAGTGTGCAGCCTCCGCTGGGAACATGCTGATCCGATTTTCCAAAGGTTCTATTAATTCCGGCCAAAAACCACTGAGACCAGAAAGTTTCTAAAACTGGGTTTTCTGTGAACTGACCCCAAACCCAAAACCTGCTGGCAGGAGCATCTGAGGCGCGGCGCTATATATACCGTGGGCGCTGGCGTGAGACCGTCCCTGCACCTCCGTCTCCGGCCACATTCATGAAGTGGAGAAACTTCCTCTAATCCGGAATCTGAATTTACAGCGGAAGCCGCTTCTTCACCTCCAGAATAGATTGCTTCTCTGGGACCGTGGCCAGGGGTGTCCTCTCCAAATAGACCATTCGCTGAAATACTCTGTGCTGCAGGGGGCACTGCACATACCAATAGGTAACTCCTATCCTGAAACACTCTGTGCTGCTGGGGACCTTGCTCCTTTCACAACTCCTGAAATAGACCCTTCTCCTACTTGTGCACTAATCGCCTGAAACCTTCTGTCCTGCAGAGGGCATCGCTGAGCTCCTCTGTGCTGCTGTGGCTCATACCTGCAGTTGCTGGGAGCTGTCGGTCAGGTTGTCCTCCCTGCGGCGGGCCTCCTCCAGGAGCTGAGCGTTTTTCTTCTTCTCCACCTGCTCCTTGTGTTTCAGAGTCGCCACCTTCTTATTCTGGTCCTTATTTTGTCTAGAAGAAAAGAGAACAGATTAGGGGGTGAGAACTGGGCCCTGGGAAAGCTGGGTGACCCACCCATAGAGCCACTAATACAGCCCTCAAATCCTAAGTACACCTACAAAAACTGACAATGCTCTGTCTCTGGGCAGGCCAGAGACACCTGACACACTATAAGGGCTGTCACCCACAGCTTTCCGTTACACTGAATGGCCACTCCTGTATATAGCGAGAAAAGCCAGCCTGAACAGCAATACTATGGCAATCTTGGCCGTCTCCCAGCTTTCCTGGAACACTGAATGACAATCATGTAATATAGCAATATAACCCCACTCTCTAGGCAGAAGCCTGTAAAACTGAACCATTGGTAATCTTGACCGTCACTTAGCTTTCCTGCAGCACTGAATGTCAAATCCTGCCCAATAATGAAATTAATTCACCCCATTTGTTACACAGATTTATTATTCAGAAGTCTGGGAAAGCTGGGTTAGAGCTAAAGCATTGACCATCCTAGCTGTCAGCTTTCTCAGTAACCTGAATGGAAATCCTACCCAGTTTTACATTACAACCAGTTCTCTAGGCAGGGGTCTGGAAAAGCTGGGTGAGAATCCAGTTTCTATACTGTATGGTAGGGTGCAGATACGGGGTCAGCTGACCGATCCGCTCCTGGCTGGTTTGGTCTCGACATGAGTCTGGACCAATCACATGGCCACAGCAGACACTGGATCGGGACCAGGTCAAGGCACCTTCTACTAATTACCCAGGAATGGCCGGGTAATTAATTACCAGAAAACTGCAAGAGACATTGAATGATCTACTCCACTCACATCCAGAGCTGCACAATTCTCACAGGTAGATGCTGTGACCGAGTTGTTGTTGGGTGGGTGGAGGGGGGTCCCGTGACCCTCTCGTCTCTATACAAAGGGTTTGCTGAAATGCACAGAATCATCCAGGGGCGTCGGAGGCAGCGACACAATAAGCGGGCGACCGCAGGACAATCCCAGAGAACAACCCAGCTCAGCACAAGCCGCAGGTGACCCCGCTGACAGGGCAGGGGACAGGGACACCCGCATTAACCCCTGTGTGCCCACGTGTAAGATACCAGACTATGAAATGAAGGGGTGGACTGAGGTATTACACACCTGCCTCCTACTGACTACTTCAATATGACAACTCCCAGCAAGACTCACAACCCTCTGGGCTGCCTCCTGCTGACAACCCTCTGGGCTGCCCCCTGCTGACAACCCTCTGGGCTGCCCCCTGCTGACAACCCTCTGGGCTGCCCCCTGCTGACAACCCTCTGGGCTGCCCCCGCTGACAACATCCTGGCTGCCCACTGCTGACAACCCCTGGGCTGCCCCTGATGACAACCCTCTGGGGCTTGCCCCCTGCTGAAAACCCTGCGGCGCCCCTGCTGACAACCCTCTGGGGCCCCTCTCCCCCTCTGTGACCCCTCTGACAACCTCTGGGCTGCCCACTGCTGACAACCACTCTGCCTCGGCTGCCCCATGCTGACACCTCCTGTGGTCGCTAAACCCTGGGCTCGCTCGTGCCCAACCCTCTTGCCCTGCTGAACAACCTTCTGGGCTGCCCCCTGATGAACAACCGCTGTCGGGAAACCCTCTGGGACTCCCCCTACTGAAAACCCTTGGGTCTCGGAACCCCCTCCCCCTGTGAAATCTTGCCCCTAAAACCCCTCTGGGCTGCCTCCTGTCGACAAGCCTCTGGGCTGCCCTGTGAACCCTCTGGGCTGCTCCTGCTGACAACCCTCTGGGCTGCCTCCTGCTGACAACCCTCTGGGCTGCTCCTGCTGACACCCTCTGGGCTGCCTCCTGCTGACACCCGCGCCTGACCACCCCTCTGGGCTGCCTCCTGCTGAAACCTCTGGGCTGCTCCTGACTGACAACCCTCTGGTGCCTCCTGCTACAACCTCTGGGCTGCCTCCTGCGACAACCCTGCTACTGCTGCCCCTGGCTGCCCCTCGCTGACCCTTGGCTGACAACCTCTGCTGCTCCGCGAACAACCCTCTGGGCTGCCTCCTGCTGACAACCCTCTGGGCTGCTCACTGCTGACAACCTCTGGCTGCCTCCTGTGACAACCTCTGGGCTGCCCGTCCGGCGAACAACCCTCTGGGCTGCCCATCCTGCTGACCAACCTCGGCTGCCCTGCTGACACCCTCCTGGGATGCCTCTGACTGACACCAACCCGCGGTGCCTCCTGCGGACAACCCTCTGGGTGCCTGACACGGCTGCTCTGTGACAACACCTTGGGCGGCCTTGCTGAACAAAACATCTGGTGCTGCCCTGCTGACAACCGCTCCGGACCCTCTGTGCCTGCTGACAACCCTGCTGGGACTGCCTCTGGCTGCACCCTCTGAGCACCTCTGCTGGTCGTGACAACCCTCTGGGCTGCCTCCGCTGACACCTCTCTGCCTTCCTGCACACCTCCACATCCCACTGCACTGCCTCCTGCCCAAATTATCAACCAACCCTTCCAGATCCCCTCTGCACTGCCTTCAGCTGACAACCTCCCACATCCTTCCCTCTGACAACCTTGCACATTGCTAGCAAGGCGCTCCAGACCATTATAAAATACATCTTATTAATCCCGAAAACTCCAGTAATCCATCCTCCGAGTGAATGTAGGGTCTATAGTAGTTCCCCTGGCTCCTTCGCTACATATTTATCCCTATGTGAGGTTGGGAGAAACCCAAAAATACATAGAGCAGAGGGCCGGGGAAGTAACCCACACAGATACAAGCAGCTTCATGGAGGCCAGGACTGCAAGCTGTATACAGCCCGGACTGCAAAACTCCCTGGAGTCACCCGGCTCCAGGAATACATGTATGACCACGAAGAGTGGGACGCTGTGACCTATAACCCCCCCCACTATGTTACATGTTTACCTCCACTCATACAGTGTAACAGACGTATCCAGATGGGGTAATGCTACTGCAACAGCACAATAACAGTGTCCTAGTGGACTATCAGCTAACAAATAAGGTTGTGTATCTGTCTCCCACTTCCTGACGCCCCCTTGTTTGTTTGTTTTGGTTACCTGCGACCCCCGGGATACAGTAACAGCTGGGATAATGGATGTGAGTACAGGATCAATTGTAAACGCAATCCAGACGTGCAGGAATTAGCACTGATCACATAGCAGGGGCCATTAGCGGCAGATAAAGATCAGAGTGTTGGGACCAGAGTGACCGCTCCTATGGAATTCTGTGATCCACTGTGCCACATGATCCTCCCTAATCCTCAAATACAGAGATTAAATCCTGTGTTCACCTATAGCAATACCGGACCCCTTCGTCCGATAAACCCCCCTCGAGGCGTGAGGAGGGCTCCTAGGAACTCTATAAATTTGGGTCATCTATAACCACTTCAAATTCTATGCTTGCCAAAGTGATAGATGAGGACATTTAAAAACAGATACACCCGTAGGCTCGGGTGATCACATGAGAAACACTAAGCGGGCACAATGTAACGACCCATCATGGGTGTGGAGACAAGGTCAGAGCTTGTATACCAGGGCTAAGGAGGAGCATGCTACACCACCTCCCCTCGATACGTACGACCCCCACCTCTTAGTGAGCCCAGGATATATGTAATCCAGAATCCATTCACACAGACACAGGGATATCCTAAGACAGGAACGTGGGGAGTGGTGCGGCCATAATGGATGCTCTCTTAGAGAGACCCAATTAACACCGACCTTCTCCATTTATGGACCACAATGGATTGCATGCTTCAGGCCCCGGGAAACTGGGTGCAAGCCATCAAGTCACTGACAAACCGCCACACGGGAGAGAGGCGCACTCACCTGGACGTCCTGTGTGAGAGCGGTCAGCAAGTCAGGAACGGGACAGCAAAGAGAGAGTTTTTCCCAGATAAAGAGACAGCAGGTTATTAAGACAGGAGGACAGCGAGAGGGACAGAGGGGACTGTCATCATATATAATGGGAAACTTCGACGAGTTCAAGCTTTTATAAAATGGGGGTATCGGATGGGGCGTGAATCACGCCATCACCGATGGAGGATTATGAGTCGCCAGGCCCCCCCATACCAGAGGTGTCCCCTGATCTGGACAGGCAATTATCCGCTCTAGACTAATTGAATAAACCAGAGTATTCTCTACAAAATAGGTGAATCAATCCACACGGCCTGGAAAGACCTTACAGGTGGATGAGGATGTCGGATAATCATAAAGGGTTCAGGAACCCTAATCATAGCATTTGTAGTACAGGAGCACAGTGTCGAGGTGGTCCTCCAAGTCCTCCAATCTCCGCTCTGAGATCTTTGTGTGCCCTGCTCATTCTTTCGTTTCCATTCCTTGAGGATCTTCAAGGAGACGGTCCACCTCGCTGGACTGGCTGCTCCTCCGATATTTGGCCCCCTCTTTCTCCAGCTGCTGCACCGCCATTCACCGGGGCTGGATTTCGAATCCTCGTGGGCTAAAGGAACATATAACGTAATACACATCATGACACTGAACTACATGGCCGACAGGATGCCTGGGGAATACGCAGGTACATGCTGTGGTAGAAGAAGTAGCTATAATTGGTTGTCACCACCGTGTCTTAAGTACTAATGCACATTGATGGTGTCGAGCAGTGGCGAGTCAGCGCATACGACTCAGTCAGCACGGAGGGTCATCTGTGGCTGTCTAGTCTGAGATGAAATTGGCACGATGCGTTTTAAAGCGACAGCGCCCCAGAGGTCTGGTGAAAAACTGAGTGTCCGCAGCCCGGGACCGAGCCACACCACTTTTCCATGACCGGATGGGATGGCTTGTGTTGTGAGCACGCGCTTGCGGGTGGCAGATGGCACTCACCTCCTCCCAACGTGAAGCGTGAACATGACCTATAATACTACAGGAGGTTGGCTGCACTGGGGGCATGGAACCACCTTCTGCAGTGTTATCAGAGGACCAGAGCGGACACCAGAATGAACTCCAGGCGGAAGAAGCTTGCAGGAGAGAGGAGAGAGAGATCCATGATGCTATGCACAGTCTAACTGCTCTCTGTTATCAGCCGCCCCCCTGTGTGTCCAGTACATACCCAGACCGGGCAGATACTTACAGGACCAGGTTACGGAGGAGCCTTGGGCGGCCGACATCAACGCCAACAGCGGCTGCAAAGGGAGGACAGAGAAGCGACACATCAGCTGACATGTAACATGCACGTATGCCAGCGCCCCGAATGTCCCGTGTGTTCACGTATAAGGTTCACGTGATCCAAATGTTCACGCGAGTTGAGAAATCATCGTGGGGCTATGACATTGAGCAGGAGTGCGGCACCCGCTGTGGGGTGGGTGATCACGGCATCTTGCACATGGCCTGGTAGTCGCTACAGCGTCACCCTGAGGTAAAAGAGAGAAACACGGGGTGAGGAGGGCGTCCACTAAATGTCACATAGGACCCAAGGGGGATGATGGGAGTTTTAGTGTCCAACTTTACGTCTGAAGATGCTCATGTGCCGGAGCTGCGTCTCAGAGACCCGTCCACGCCGAGGAAACGCCGGTCTGTGGGGGAGCAGAGCGGTTGAGACACGACACTTCCGGGACCACTAGGAGAGGGAGGGGGAGACACTGACACTGTGTGACAGCAGAGGGGAGCGGAGGGGGGGACACTGACACTGTGGGACCATAGGAGAGGCGGGTGATGAGACACTGGACACGGTGTGACCACTAGGGGAGAGGAGGGTGAGTACATGACACTGTGTGTGACCACTAGGGGGAGAGGAGGTGAGACACTGCCACGGTTGTGACCACTAGGGGTAGAGGAGGGGGAGACACTCACACTGTGTGACCACTAGAGGGAGCGGAGGGGGGACACTGCACTGGTGACCCTAGGGGGAGCGGAGGGTGAGACTGACAATGTGTGACCATAGGGGGAGCAGAGGAGAGACACTGAAATGTGTGACAATAGGGGGAGAGGAGGATGAGACACTGACCTTGTGTGACCCCACTAGGGGAGAGCATAGGGAGGACTGAACACTGTGTGACCACTAAGGGGAGCAGAGGGGAGACACGACACTGTGTGGACCACTAAGGGAGCAAGGGTGAGGACACTGACACTGTGTGACCATGGGGGAGCAGAGGGGGAGGACACTGACACTGTGTGACCACTAGGGGGGAGGCGGGTGAGACACTGACACTGGTTTGCCATGGGGGAAGCAGGGGAAGAGACATGACACTGTGTGACCACTAGGGGGAGAGGAGGGTGAGACACTGCACTGTGTGACCACTAGGGGAGCCGCAGAGGGGGAGACAATGACCACTGTGTGACCTAAGGGGAGCAGAGGGGGAGACACTAGAACTGTGTGGACCACTAGGGGGAAGCGAGGGGGGGGACATTCTGACACTGTGGGACCACTAGGGGTGAGCGGAGTGTGAGACACTGACACTGTGGACTAGGGGGAGAGGGAGAGGGAGGAGCGAGGAGGGTAGACACTGACACTGTGTGACAACTAGGGGGGAGAGGGAGGGTTGAGACACTGACACTGTGTGACCACTAGGGGCAGCAGAGGGTTTCGTGAGACACTGACACTGGTGACCAACTAAGGGGAGAGAGGGTGAGACACGACACTGTTGACCACTAGGGGAGGAGCAGAGGGGGAACACTGAAACTGTGGGCTGACCACTAGGGGTGAGCGGAGGGTGAGACACTGACACTGGTGACACTAGGGGAGCGGAGGGGGAGACACTGAACACTGTGGACCACTAGGGGGAGGGAGGGGAGAACACTGACACTGTGTGAACAAAGGGGGAGCAGAGGGGGCGACATGCACTGTGTGACTACTAGGGGGAGAGGAGGGGGGGAGACATGACACTGTGGACCCAGAGGGGGAGCCCCCCCCCCCCCCGAGGGGGAGACACTGACACTGATTGTGACAACTAGGGGGAGAGGAGGGGCGAGAGGACAATGACAGGTGTGACCACTAGGGGAGTAGGAGGGTGAGACACTGACCCTGTGTGACCACTTAGGGGGAGCGGCGGGGGGGAGACACGCCACTGTGTGACACTAGAGGGAGCAGAGGGGGAGACACTGCCACTGTAGCCCTAGAGGGAGCAGAGGAGGGAGACACTGAACTGTGTGCCCAGAGGGGGAAGCGGAAGGGTGAGAAACTGACCCTGTGTGACCACTCGGGGGCGAGGGGGTGAGACACTTACCCTGTGTTACACAAGGGGAGCAGAGGGTTGCGCCCACTGACACTGTTGACCACTCGGGGAGAGAGGGTAGACAATGACACTGTGTGTGACCATCAGGGGGGAAGAAGAGGGTGGAGACACGACACTCGGGACCATAGGGGGAGCCGAGGGTGTAGACATGCCACTGTTGACCATAGGGGGGAGCGGAGGGTGAGACATGACAATGTGTGACCACTAGGGGAGGAGAGGAGGGGGAGACACTGCCAATGTGTGACACTAGGGGGGAGCAGGAGGGGGACACGGCACATGTTGTGACCACTAGGGGGAGCAGAGGGTGAGACACTGAACACAGTGTGAACCACTAGGGGGAGCGGAGGGTGCGACACGACAATATGCGACCACTAGGGGAAGAGGCCGGGGAGACATGACACTGTGTGACCACTAGGGGGAGCAAGAGGGTGAGACACGGACACTGTGTGACAAATAGGGGGAGAGGAGGGTTGAGACACGGCAATGATGACCACTAGGGAGCAGAGATGAGCCGAAGGACACTGTGTGACCACTAAGGGCGAGGAGGGTGAGACCACGGCATGTGTGACCCATAGGGGGCACTGGTGGCCGGTGACATCACATGACTACACAAATGAGCCGGCGCCATCCTGGGCACAGGTGTCTGCATAGCCGCATATGATAATGAGTTTGAATAGTGGAAGGGGGGTGGTATGGGGGGGGGGTGGTAATGGGGGTGGGGAGTTAACTCTGATGATTATAGACAGTCCTTGATGAAATGGATTGAACCCTGCAGCGCCGCCCTCACTGCGCCAGGTCTTGGAAACACGATGAAGCCGTTATTGTCAATCAGGTAAGGTAAACAGCTAAAAACATATGGGAAGTGGAAGTGTAAAGTGTGAGAACAGGAACATCTTGAGTGCAGCTTGGATGTGACTAGAGTAATACATTATACCAATGACCCCCAGGAGCCTGCAACTCCTCGTATCACAATCAAAGGCCCACATCCCGTCCACACACTGGCACGCGGAGGATAAAAGTGTTAGCGCACCATACGCACATTCCATAGACATTAAATGTACAACCCCTGACCCCAGGGACCGACAATGTCTGACCCTGGGCCCCAAAGTGTCGACCCAGGGGCACCACAAATGTTGACCCCCAGGGACCCATAAATGTCTGGACCCCAGGGATACCCCACAATATATGACACCCGGGGCCCCATAATGTCTGACCTCGGGGGCCCCCACAAGTCTGACCCCCAGGGGCCCCCCATAATGTCTGACCACGGGGCCCACAATGTCTGACCCCCGGGCCCAAATGTATGACCCGGGGACACCCACAATTGTTGAACCCCAGGGCCTAATGTCCTGACCCGGGGGGAGGCCCCCACAATGTCTGACCCCAGGTGGCCCCGCCACAATGCCTGAACCCTGGGGCCCCACAACGTCTGACCACCGGGGGCCCCACAATGTCTGACCCCAGGGGCCCCACAAGCGACCCCCAGGGCCCCCACAAATGTCTGACCCCGGGGCAACACAATGTTGACCCCCAGGGGCCCCACAATGTGACCCCCAGGGGCCCCCACATGACTGAAACCCAGGGCCCCACAAGGGTTCTGACCACAAGGGCCCCACACGTCTGACCCCCAGGGCCCCACAAGCCGGACCCCCGGGCCCCACAATGTCGACCCGGGGCCAACAATGGTCTGACCCCCCAGGGGACCCACAAAGTAGCCACAGGGGCCCCACAATGCTTGACCCCCAGGGCCCCACAATAGTGTCTGACCCCCAGGGCCCAATAATGTCTGAGCCAGGTGTAAGAAGTAAAACTTAACATCCGTTGTCATTGGGCTGGGAGAGCGGAGACCCCAGGAGAAGAGAAAAAGGAGAGACGTCAGTGGACCGCACACAGTTGATGTACTCACACAGGTACTACATCCACACGCCTCGTGTCATGAACCTGCTGAGACAACCTTCCAAAAGACTCCCGAAGCAGAGGGAAGCTTCCTATGCACCCCGACAGCTGCAAGGACAAAAACAAGACGTGAGAGGTGACACTAGGGGGCGCGCTGTCGCTGCAACGAGGACAAAGTATCCGATACAATCAACAATGAGGTGCAGGCAGAGCCGTATCCTTGACACCCCAGGAACAGGGGATACAGCTAGTGTCCCCCCAAAACAAACAGATAGTGCCCCCCCAAAACAGATAAACTTGATCGCCCACCACACCCACAAAACATCAGGCTAAACAGATAGCCCCCCCCACCCCCAACAAGGATTTAGCACTGACGGGACTCGGATGTGCTGGGCTAATAAGGACCTGCTGTCAACCTGGATGCGGTCTCGCTACGCTGTGAGGGGGTTCTGGGACCCCCCATCTGCCCACAGCGGAGTCAGCGACGGGTTCCACCCTCAGCGCCGTCTCATACTCTTCCGGGGGTGGTGACACTACCTCTCACCTACCCCCCGGCACACCTCTCACTCCCAGGCAGCCCAAAGTGAAGTTTTCTCGCGTCATAAAGACGAAAATATAGGAACGTTATACCTGTCACATCCCAGAACATAAACCGGAAATACAGCCATCCAATCACTAGAGAGCAGCGCGGGGTGCCATTCACTGAGAATACAGGCCATACCATCACTAGAGAGGGCAGCGTTTTTGCATCACTGAAGAATGAGCATCCATCACTAGAGAGCAGCGGTTGCCATCACTGAAGAATACAGCATATCATACAATAGAGAGCAGCGGCGCAATCATGAGAATACAGCCTACCAGATTACTAGAGAGCCGAGAAGCGGCGACCATCATTGAGGAATAAGCTATCCCTCACGAGAGAGCAGCGGCGCCATCAATGGAGGGAATACAGCTACCATCCACTAGAGAGCAGCGGTTTTTGCCATCACTGAGAATACAGCTCAATCCATCAATAGAGAGCAGCGGTTTGCATCATGAGATACAGCTACCCCAATACGGGAACGGTGCCAGCACTGAGAATACCAGCCAGATCCATCCCTAGAGAGCAAGCGGCGCCATCACTGAGAATACAAGCCTATCATAACTAGAGAGAGCGGTGCCATTCACTGAACTACAAAGCCATCAATCACTAGAGAGCAGCGGTGCAATCACTGAGAATACAAGCATATCCATCATTAGCGAGCAGCGGTTGCAATCACTTGAGAATAAAGCGATCATTCCTAGAGAGCCACGCCGCGGTTGCATACTGGAATAAGCTGTCAATACTAGAGAGCAAGCCGTGCATCACTGGAATACCAGCTATCCTCACTAGAGGACGCGCCGGCGACATCACTGAGAATACGCCGATCCATCACTAGAAGAGCAGCGGCGCCTCACTGCGAAACAGCCTATCCATCACTAGAGAGCAGCGGCGCCATCATGAGAATACAGCCTATCAATCATAGAGAGCAGCGGCCGCAATCATGGAATTAAACGCCATAATCACTAGGAGAGCAGCGCGCCATCCACTGCGATTACAGCATATCCAGCACTAGAGAGCAGCGGCCGCCATAACTGAGAAACAGCCTATCCCATCACTATGAGAGCAGCGGCGCCATCAATGAGAAGGAATTACAGCCTATCATCACTAGAGAGCAGCGGCGCATCAATGAGAATAAAGATACCATCAATAGGCGAGCAGAGGCGCATCAGGAGATACACGCATATCCATCACTAGGAGAGCAGCGGTGAAATCAATGAGGAATACAGCCTTAGCCTTACACTAGAGAACGCCGGTGAACACTGTAGAATTACAGGCCGATCATCCACTAGAGAGCGCGGTTTGCCATCACTGAGAATAAGCCTATCATCATAGAGACAGCGGTGCCCCACTGGAGAATACGCCTATCCTCACTAGAGAGCAGCAGTGATCATGGAGAATACAGCCTATCCATAACGCGAGAGCAGCGGTTTGCCATCACTGAAGACTACAGCCGATCCATCAATAGAGAGCCAGCATGTGTTTTTGCTTTCTTGTGGCCATCATGAGCATACAGCCTATCCATCACTAGAGAGCCGCGGGAGCCCATCACTGAGGAATACAAGCCTATCCATATAGAGCGCGCGGAGCCATTCACTGAGAATTACAGGCCTATCCATCACTGGAGAGCAGTAGGTTGCCATCATGAGAATACAGGCCTCAACCATCAATAGAGAGGCAGCGGCGCCATCACTGGAATACCGCCTATCCCTACAATAGAGAGCAGCCGTGCATCATTGAGAATACAGCCCATCCACTCACTAGAGAGCAGCGGGCCATCAACTGAGAATAACGCTATCCATCACTAGAGAGAGCGGTGCCATCACTGAGAATACAGGGCAGATCCATCACTAGAGAGCAGGCGGCTGCCATCACTGAGAAACGCCATCCATCACTAAGAGAGCAGCGGTGGGTGCCACATGAACATACAGTCCTATCCATCACTAGCGAGAAGAGGCGCCATCATGAGAATACAGGCCTATCCTCCCACTAGAGAGCACGGTTGCCCAATCACTGAGAATAAAGCCTATCCATACTAGAGAGCAGCGGGGCCCATCATGAGATAACAGCCTATCCATCACTAGAGAGCAGCGGCACCATCCACATGAGAGTAAAGCTATCCATCATGAGAGAAGGCGGAGACTCACTGAGAAGACGCTATCCATCACTAGAGCAGCCGGTGGTGTGCCAATCACTGAGAATACAGGCCATCCATCACTAGAGAGCAGCAGGTTGCCATCACTGAGGATACCAGCATCCATCCCCAAACCTAGTAGAGAGCAGCGGTGCCATCACGAGGAATACAGATATCCATCACTAGAGAAGCAGCGGTGTCCATCATGAGAATACAGCCTATCATCATTAGGAGCAGCTGCCATCACTGAGAATACAGACTATCCCATCATAGCGAGCAGCGGAAGACATCACTGAGGAAACAGATATCATCACTAGCGAGCAGCGCGGATGCATCATGAGACACAGCCTATCCCATCAATAGAGAGGCAGCGGGCATCACTATGTGAATATCTAGAGAAGGTGCTAGTTCGAAGCGATTGTAATTAGAGGGGTGGACTCTTCACAGAAGCACAGAAGCATGTAGGATCAGTTACTGTGTGTCAGTCACATACAAGGAGAGTGGTCTCCACGCAGAAAGAGTGTTTAGGAGACAGTAGGATCTTGTCAGTGGAGGATGGGTTTTGGATCATCATTGTGGTAGTTCTCAGCACCAGGTCAGACCTCATGAGGCCAGTAGTGCGCAGGCTGATGCGCTCTTCTTTGGGGATGATAATGGTGGGAGGGTGGGGGGGGACTCTCATTGTGCGCTACCAGATGCGAGATCGCGCTATTAAAGGGGAGACGACAGGCGGGGAATCCGAGACACCCCAAACTACAGGCACAAACATAATGAGGGGGACAAGACGAGGGGCGGGGGGCACAGGACCAAAATAGCAGGACATGGGAGGAAGAGACAGCAAGAGGGGAGAAAGAGGACAAGCAAGAGGGGAGAGAAGCAGGCAAGCAAGAGAAGGGGAGAGAAGCCAAGAGGGGGGACGAGACAGCAAGAGGAGGGGGAGAGACGCGAAGAGAGGGATAGAGACAGCAAAAAGAGAGGGGGAGAGACAGCAAGAGACGGGGAGGAGACAGAAGAGAGTGGGGAGAGGGGGAGAGACAGCAAGAGAAGGGGGAGAGGGGAGAAGGAGGAGGGGGGGAGAGAAGAAAGCAAGCGAAGAGGGAAGAGAAAGAGACCGGCACGAGAGGGGGAGGAGACAGCAAAGGAGAGGAACGGACAGCAAGGGCGGGGTGAGAGGAGAGGACAGCAAGAGAGGGGGAGAGGGGAGAGACAGCCAAGGAAGGGGAGAGACGCAAGAGAAGGGGAAGAGAGACGCAAGAGAGGGGGAGGGGGAGGACAGAGAAGGACACGCAAGAGAGGGGGGGAGAGACAGAAGAGAAGGGGAGAGACAGAAAGACAGAATGGAGGGAAGAGAAGGACCGCAAGGAGAGCGGGCGATGAGAGACAGCAAGAGGAGGGGCGAGACAGCAAGAGAGGGGGAGAGGACAGCAAGAGAGGGGGTGGAGAGCGCAGCAAGAGAGGAAAAGGAGACAGCAGAGGGGGAAAGGACAGCAAGAGAGAGGAAGAGACAGCAAGAGGGGGGAAGAGACAGCAAGAGGGGAGAAGAAGAAGAAGAGGGAAAGACGAGGGGAAGACGAGGACAGCAAGAGAAGGGGAGAGGGAAGCAAGAGAAGGGGAGAGACAGCAAGAGAGGGGGAGAGACAGCAAGAGGGGAAGAGACAGCAAGAGAGGGGGAGAGACAGCAAGAGAGGGGAGAGACAGCAAGAGGGGGGAAGAGACAGCAAGAGGGGGGAAGAGACAGCAAGAGAGGGGAAGAAGAGACAGCAAGAGAAGGGGAGAGACAGCAAGAGAGGGGGAGAGACAGCAAGAGAGGGAAAGAGACAGCAAGAGGGGGGAAAGAGACAGCAAGGAGAGGCCGAGGACAGCAAAGAGGGGGGGACAGAGACAGCAAGAGAGGGGGAAGAGACAGCAAGAGACGGGGAGAGACGCAAGAGAGGGGGAGAGACAGCAAGAGAGGGGGAGAGACAGCAAGAGAGGGAAAGAGACAGCAAGAGGGGGGAAGAGACAGCAAGAGAGGGGAAGAGACAGCAAGAGGGGAGAAGAGACAGCAAGAGGGGAGAAGAGACAGCACGCGAAGGGGAGAGACAGCAAGAGAGGGGAGAGACAGCAAGAGGAGGGGGAGAGGACAGCAAGAGAGGGGGAGAGACAGCAAGAGAGGGAAAGAGACAGCAAGAGGGGGGGGAAGAGACAGCAAGAGAGGGGAAGAGACAGCAAGAGGGGAGAAGAGACAGCAAGAGGGGAGAGACAGCAAGAGAGGGGGAGAGGCCAACAAGAGAAGGGAAGAGACAGCGGAGAGACAGCAGGAGGAGAAGGGGGAGAGACAGCAGGAGGGGAAAGATCCAGCAAGATGAGGGGGAGAGCACAGCCAGAGGGGGGAAAGAGGAAGAGACAGCAAGAGGGGGGGAAGAGACAGCAAGAGAGGAAAGAGACAGAAAGAGAGGAAAGAGACAGCAGAGAGGGGGAGCATACAGCACGATGAGGGGGAGCGACAGCAAGCGAGGGAAAGAGGACAGCAAGACAGGGGGAGAGCAGCAAGAGAGGGGGAGAGGAGAGAGGAGAGGGCAGAGACAGCAGAGAGGGGAAAGAGACGTCAGAGAGGGGTGAGACGACCGCAAGGAGAGGGGGAGAGACATCACGAGGGGGGCGAGACAGGCAAGAGAGGGAACGAGACAGCAAGCGAGAGGGGGAGAGGAACAGCAGAGAGTGAGAGAGAGCAAGGGGGGGGGAGAGACAGCAAGAGAGCGGGGAGGAGAGGACGCAAGAATGGAGAGGAAGAGGACAGGCCAAGAGAGGGGCGAGACAGCAAGCGAGGGGAGAGTCGAGCAAGAGGGGGGGAGAAGAGATGGAGAAGAAAGAGGGGGGGAAGAGACAGCAAGAGAGGGGGAGAAGACAGCAAGAGAGGGAAGAGACAGAAGAGAGGGGGAGAGACAGCAAGAGAGGGGGAGAGACAGCAAGAGGGGGAGGAAGAGACAGCAAGAGAGGATAGAGACAGCAAGAGAGGGGGGAGAAGACAGGCAAGAGAGGGAAGAGACAGCAGAGAGGGGGAGAGCCAGCAAGAGAGGGAGAGGGGAGAGGAGAGAAGAAGAGGTGGGGGAAGAAGGACAGAGAGTAGGGGGAGAGACAGGCAAGAGAGGAAAGAGGGACAGCAAGAGAGGGGAGAGGACAGGAAAGAGAGGGGAAGCAGCAGCAAGAGGGGGGAAGAGACAGCAAGAGAGAGGAAGAGACAGCAAGAGAGGGGGAGAGACAGCAAGAGAGGAAAGAGACAGCAAGAGAGGGGACGGACAGCAAGAGAGGGGGAGAGACAGCAAGAGGGGGGAAGAGGACAGCAAGAGAGAGGAAGAGACAGCAAGAGAGGGGGAGAGAGCAAGCAGGGGGGCAAGAGAGGGGGAGAGACAGCAAGAGGGGGGGAAAGAGGACAGAAAGAGGGGAGAGACAGCAAGAGAGGGAAAGAGACAGCAAGAGAGGGAAAGAGACACGCAAGAGGGGGGAAGAGACAGCAAGAAGAGGATATAGACAGCAAGAGAGGGGGAGAGACGCAAAGAGAGGGGGAGAGACAAGCAAGAGGGGGGGGGAAAGAGACAGCAAGAGGAGGGGAAGAGACAGCAAGAGGGGAGAAGAGACAGCAGAGGGGGAAGACTACAGGGCAAGAGGGGCGAGAAGAGACAGCAAGAGGAGGGATAGAGACAGCAAGAGGGATGAAGACTTCGAGACAGGCAAGAGAGGGGGAGAGACAGCAAGGCGAGGAAAGGAGAAAACAGCAAGAGAGGAAGAGAACACAAAGAGGGGGGAAGAGAAAGCAAGAGAGGGGGAGAAGAGACAGCAAGAGAGGGGAAGAGACAGCCAAAGAGAGGAAGACGGGACAGGCAAGAGAGGGAAAAAAAGGACAGCAAGAGAAGGGGGAGAGGACAGCAAGGAGGGAAGCCCGACAAGAGACAGCAAGAGAGGGGGAGAGACAGCAAGAGAGGAAGAGAGAGACAGCAAGAGAGGAGAGAGAGGAGAGAGACAGCAGAGCGGGGAGAGAAGCAAGAGAGGGGAGAGACAGGGCAGGCGTGGGAGAAGGAGACAGCCAAGAGAGGGGGAAGAGCGCAAAGAGAGGGAGGGAAGCGACAGCAAGAGCGGGGAGAGACGCAAGAGAGGGAAAGAGACGCAAGAGAGGGGGGAGAGGACCGCCAGAGAGAGGGGGAAGAAGGACAGCAAGAGGGGGAGAAGGAAGAGAAAGAAGAGAGGGGGAGCGAAAGAGGCGAAGAGGGGGAGAGGACAGCAAGAGGGGGGGGAACGAGAAGAGACAGCAAGAGAGGGGGAAGAGACAGCAAGAGAGGGGGGAGAGACAGCAAGAGAGGGGGAGAGACAGCAAGAGAGGGGGAAGAGACAGCAAGAGAGGGGAAGAGACAGCAAGGGGGGGAAGAGACAGCAAAGAGAGGGAAAAAGACAGCAAGAGAAGGGGAGAGACAGAAAAGAGAGGGAAAAGAGACAGCAAGAGAGGGGGAGAGACAGCCAAGAGAGGAAGAGACAGCAAGAGAGGGGGAGAGAGAGACAGCAAAGCGCGGGTGAGGAGACAGCAAGAGAAGGGGAAGAGAGAAAAGACCGCAAGAGAGGGGGAGAGACAGCAAGAGAGGGGAGAGACAGCAAGAGAGGGGAGAGACAGCAAGAGAGGGGGAGAGACCGCAAGGGGGGGGGGGGGGGGGGGGGGGGGGGAGCGGGAAAAGAGAAAGCAAGAGAGGGGGAGAGACCGCAAGAGGAGCAGGGGGCATAGACAAGCAAGAGGGGAGAAGAGACAGCAAGAGAGGGGGAGAGACAGCAAGAGGGGGGAAGAGACAGCAAGAGCGGGGAGGGGGAGAAAGAGACAGCAAGAGAGGGGGAGAGAGAGGAAGAGACAGCAAAGAGGGGGAAGGAAGAGACAGCAAAGAGAGGAAAGAGGGAGCAAGAGATTGGGGGAGAGACAGAAGCGAGGGGGAGAGACAGCAAACGAGGGGGAGCGACAGCAAGAGGGGGAAGAGACAGCAAGAGAGACAGGGAAGGGAAAGAGGACCAGAAAGAGAGGGGGAGAGACAGCGAAGAGAGGGAAAGAGCAGCAAGAGAGGGGGAAGAGAAGCAAGAGAGGTATTAGAAGCAAGAGAGGGGAAGCAGACCGCCAGAGAGGGGCTGAGAGAGAGCAAGAGGCGGGAAGAGAAAGCCAAGAGAGGATAGATATAGGACAGCAAGAGGGGGGAGAGAGGGAAAGAGACAGCAAGAGAGGGGGAGAGACCGCAAGAGAGGGGGAAGAGACAGGCAAGCGGGGGGGGAAGAGAGAGGAAGCAAGAGAGGGGAAGAGGGAAGAGACAGCAAGAGGGGAGAAGAGACAGCAAGAGGGGGAGAGACAGCAAGAGAGGATAGAGACAGCAAGAGAGGGGGAGAGACAGCAAGAGAGGAAAGAAACAGCAAAGAGAGGAAAGAGACAAGCACGAGGGGGGAAGAGACAGCAAGAGGGGGGAAGAGACAGCAAGAGAGGATAGAGACAGCAAGAGAGGGGGAGAACAGAAGGGAGGGGAGAGACAGCAAGAGGGGGGAAGAGACAGCAAGAGAGGGGGAAGAGACAGCAAGAGGAGGGGAAGAGCCGCAAGAGAGGATGAGGACAGCAAGAGAGGGCAAAAAGAAAGCAAGAGAAGGCGGAGAAGACAGAGACAGCAAGAGAGGGAAAAAGACAGCAAGAGAGGGGGAGAGACAGCAAGAGGGAAGAGACAGCAAGAGAGGGGGAGAGGACAGCCCAGAGAGGGGGGGGGAAGAGAGAGACAGCAACGAGAAGGGAAGAAACAGAAGAAGAGTGGGAGAGACAGGCAAAGGAGAGTGGAGAGACAGCAAGAGAGGGAAGAGACAGCAAGAGAGGGTGGGAGAGACAGCAAGAGAGGGAAAGAGACAGCAAGAGAGGGGGAGGAGACCGCAAGAGAGGGGGAAGAGACAGCAAGAGGGGAGAAGAGACAGCAAGAGAGGGGGAGAGACAGCAAGAGACGAGATAGAGACAGCAAGAGAGGATAGAGACAGCAAGAGAGGGGGAGAGACAGCAAGAGAAGGGAAGAGACAGCAAGAGAGGAGGGAGAGACAGCAAGAGAGGGGGAGAGACCGCAAGAGAGGGGGAGAGACAAGCAAGAGAGGGGGAGAGACAGCAAGAGAGGGGGGGGAAGAGACAGCAAGAGAGGGGAAGAGACAGAAGAGAGGGAAAGGGACAGCAAGAGAGGGAAAAAAAAAGACAGCAAAGAAGAGAAGGGGGGGAGAGACAGCAAGAGAGGGAAGAGACAGCAAGAGAGGGGGAGAGACAGCAAGAGAGGAAGAGACAGCAAGAGAGGGGGAGAGACAGCAAGAGAGGCGGGAGAGACAGCAAGAGAAGGGGAAGAGACAGCAAGAGAGTCGGGAGAGACAGCACGAGAGGGGGAAAGAGACAGCAAGAGAGGGGGAGAGACAGCAAGAGAGGGGGAAAGAGACAGAAAGAGAGGGAAAGAGACAGCAAGAGAGGGGGGGAGACCGCAAGAGAGGGGGAGAGACCGCAAGAGAGGGGGAAGAGACAGCAAGAGAGGGGGGAGAGACCGCAAGAGAGAGGATAGAGACAGCAAGAGAGGATAGAGACAGCAAGAGAGGGGGAGAGACCGCAAGAGAGAGGATAGAGACAGCAAGAGAGGAGGAGAGACAGCAAGAGAGGGGGAGCAGACAAGCAGAGAGGGGGAGAGACAGCAGGAGGGGGAGAGACAGCAGGAGGAGGGGGAGAGACAAGCAGAGGGGGGGAGGGAAGCAAAAGCATATAGCAGCAAGAAAAGGTAGTGACCAGTGATTCAGACATAACAGTGAGGCGCCTCCTGTGGGACACTATGGGGCGTTATGTACTAAGGGTCCCATGTCCAACATTTATTGGTTTTACGACGTTTTCGGGGATTGCGGGCGCTGGGGACAGGACTTAGAAGGGATTGTGTTGCATGCGAATTCGGATTTGTTGCTTCCATGCGACAGAAATCCGGGGCGGCCGGTCGGATGATCCGACTGATTCGGCTCTGAGCGCGGGGTAACTTTAAAATTGGTGTCGCAACAATGCAATTACATGCACCAGGAAGAGGATAGGAACTCCGGGGACCTGAGCGGGGAAGACCGGAACATGCAGGATATCGGTGTGCACGATCTTAGTGCTCCCGCACAGCTCATTATAACACGGACAAGCACTTAATGCACAGGAAGAAGACGGGTAACTCCGGGGACTGACGGGGAACAGTGCACATGCGGATATCGGGTGCAGGATCTTAGTGGATCCGCAACAGCACATTTATACACGGACAATTGCATACATGCACAGGAGAAGGTGAATCCTGGAGACCTGAGGGGGAAGCGACACATGCAGGATAATGGGTGCACGATCTTCGTGACTCCCGCACGCGCATTAACAGGACAATTGCACTTTACATTTGACCATGAAGAAAGGAAGGGAACCCGGGAGAGCGGGGAAGTAGTGACACTGCAGGATATCGGGTTGCAGGATCTTGTGACTCCCGCACAGGCATTATACACGCCAATGCCTACTGGCACAGGAAGACGCAAGGTGACCTCGGGACGGCGGGAAGAGGACACAGCAGGATGGGCGCAGGATTAGTGATCCATGCACAGCGATTATACCAGAAAATGCATACTGAGGACGAGAGGTTGACTCGGGGACAGTGGCGGAGGGGGGGGGGAAAAGGGAAGAAGGGAGGGCTCGACACATGCAGGATCTCGGGGGCAGGATTTCTGACTCCGCAAGGGCAATACACGGACATGATAATGACCAGGCAGAGCAGGGATCCGGGCCTGAGGGGGGAAGTGACCTGAGACTATGGGGGAGATTTGTGCTGTTAACGTTGCCAGCAGCCTCACAACGCAACTTTGTCTTTTTTCAGTCCATGGTTATTTTGTTAAGAAGAAGGATGATAGGGCTTGTGGGGTGTGTGTGATCTTCGTGTGTAATTTGCGTGCGGATTTATATGTGGTGTAGCAGTAATTACATAACACTGATCTCTTTGCTACAGTACCTGCACATTCTTTTTATATTAATGACAAATGCACTTACATGCACCGGAAGAAGACGGTGCAATCGGGCACATGTGTTCCACAACGAGACGGCTCTCTCGCCGCTTGGGCACCGGGGTATAGTGTAACGGAACATGCAGGATATCGGGGGCAGGATCTTAGTGACTCCCCGCCACAGCGCATTTTATAAACGGACAATGCAATTAATCACCAGGAAGAAGAAGGTGAAACCCAGGGACCTGAGCGGGGAAAAGCGAAAAATGAAGGATATCGGGTGCAGGATCTAGGACTCCTGACAGAGCAGTATACACGGGACAATGCCTTCATGAAACCAGGAAGAAGAAGCGGTGAACATCCAGGAGGGACCTGAGCAGGGGAAGCGGACACAGGCAGGGATATCGGGGGCACGATCTTGTGACTCCACGAACAGCGGCATTATACACGGGACATGCACTACATGTACCAGAAGAAGAAGGAGAAATTACACAGGGACCTGAGCGGGGAAGTGACACAATGCGGGCTATGGGTGCAGGATATTAGTGACTCCCTCGCACAGCCATTATACACGGAAACAGTTGTCACTACATGTACCAGGAAGAAGAAGGAGAACTCCGGGACTGAGCGGGCGAGGAGGAAGCGACCATGCAGGATATCGGGCGCCCAGGATCTTAGTTGACTCCTGCACAGCGCATATACACGGAACAATGCACTTACATGCACCAGGAAGAAGGAAGGGAACTCCAGGGACCTGAGCGGGGAAACCCAGTGACAGAGGAATCGGGGGGGCACGATCTTAGTGAATCCCAGCACAGCGGCCAGTATATACCACGGACAAGAACTTAAAGCACCCAGGAGAAGAAGGTGAAATCCAGGGCCCTGAGCGGGACGCGACAAATGCAGGATATCGGGCGCCGGATCTTAGTGACTCCCTGCACAGCGCATTATACCCGGACAACAATGCACCTACATGCACCAGAAGAAGAAGGTGAACTCCAGGGCCCTGAGCGGGGAGAAGCGACACATGAGGGATACGGAGGGGGGGGCACGATCTTATGACTCCACGCACAGGCGCATTAACACGGAACAATCGCATTACATGCACCAGGAGAAGAAGGTGAATCCAGGACCTGAGCGGGGAAAGTGAGTGACACATGCAGGATAGCGGGCGGGGCAGGATTCTTAGGACTCCCCGCACGCGAATTATACCAGGACCAATGCACTACATGCACAGAAGAAGAAGGTGAATCCAGGACCTGAGCGGGGGAAGCGACACATGCAGGATATCGGGGAGCAGGGATATTAGTGACTCCCTGCACAGCGCATTACTACACGGCAATGCAACGTAATGCCCCAGGACGAAGAAGAAGGTGAACTCAGGGACCTGAGCTGGGAGCGACACATGGAGGATTACCGGGGGCAGATCGAGTGACCACGCACAGCGCATTATCACGGACAAATGCACGTACCATGTAACCAGGAAAGAAGACGGAGAACTCCAGGGACCTGAGCGGGGGAAGCCGACAGGAAGCGACACATGGCAGGATATCGGGCGCACGATCTTAGTGACTCGCCGCACAGCGCATTATACCACGGACAATCGCCACTTACATGACAGGAAGAAGAAGGGTTGAATGAAATGAAATCCTGGGGACCTGAGACGGGGGGAGCGTGACCCACATGCAGGATAGGGTGCAGGATCTTAGTGGACTCCCTGCAAGAGCATTATACACGGGGACCAATGACTTACATGCACCAGGAAGAAGAAGGTGAACTCAGCGGGGAAGTGAATCGTGGCACAGGGCATTCTGGTCGGACACTTCGGGTCGGGTAACATGCAGGACCGGATAAGTAAATGTGCCCCTATGTGTATATACTGAATTGGGATCTGTACTGGTGAAAGACACCCAATCAGGAGAGCTACACACATGGGCAAAAATTGCACTTGAATACATGAGAAAAACCAATGGAAAAGTAGTAGCGGATGAAAATAAAATCACACTTTATTTAGAATTTGGACATAAGGACAAAACATTAACAAGACCAAGAACTCAGAAATCATTTTTAAAGGAATGCACCAGTGCATCCATATATACAAAATCTTCTGGAGCCCGACACATTCGATAATGGCGGGGTTTTAAACCAGACCTGGGCCACACAAAAGAACCAGCTACATAAGGTATCATGAGTGTAGATGAAGCCTGTGTTGTGGGAGAAAGAATAAACACTGAACAATGATGGTTATCAGTCAGTCCGGTCTGAGGAAGTGTGGGAATGTAAGCACAAGTGCCGATGGATCCTCTGACGCTGGAGTTGAATGAGAGTGGATGAAAAGAACCCAACTAGACACTCATTGGCTGTGATATTTACCATTGTGGAGGAGGAGGTAGTGGACCCAGGACAAATCGCCCAGCGTTCCGCAGAGTATCGCGGCTTCCCTATGTGTATGACCAGTGATGCGGCGGCCTCCGGTGTGGGAACACAATGGGGCACATTTACTAAAGGGTCCCGCGCCCGGCAGCAATTTCATTGGGTTCCTGACTTTTCGGGGATCGGCTGTGGATGTATGCACGCGACGGTTTATGTCGCAATTGGTCGGCTTTTCACCTATACAAATCGGGGGGGCGGGCAGTCTTCGGACGGATTCGGACTGAGCACAGATTTACATTACATTTCGGAACAGGGCCAACAGGGAAGAAGAAGAAGGAGACTCCGGGACCTTGAGCGGGGAAGCGAAAACATGCAGGGATAACGGGCGCACAATGTTGGGAATCGCGCCGGATTCATCCTGATCGGACAGTCTGGATCGGGGATCGCGACAGTACGGGTAAGTAAATTGAGCCCCTTTTTAATGTCTACCCGTGATGGCGCTCCGATGGACACCGGACCTATTAGCTCCTAGTCCGTTTACAAAGTAATTAAGAAATAGGTTTGTGTATATTTTCGTCCATATGTTAAGCTTTTGTATGTATGTATACATGTATGTGGTGTAATGGGTGTATGCGCCAGGATGATTGTGGTGTGTGTGTATATATATTATCTATGTATATGTCTGCATATACGTGTGTTGCAGGCAGACGGTGTATATAAAGATATATGAGTGTGCTGTAAACCATGTATTTGTGTGTTAATGTGTGTATGCGCCCGGTGTGTGGTGTGTGAAACTGTATATATATATATAATATATATATTATTATATATATTATGTTATATGTTGCATATACTAGTGTCTGCAGGCACGGTTTTGTATATAAAAATATATGTATGTGTGTATGTTATTACATGTATTTGTGTGAATGTGTGTATGCAGCCAGATTGCTTGATTGTTGGTGTTATATATAATATGTCGGCCATACTGTTGTATTGCAGGCAGAACGGGATATTAAACAGATATGTATGTGTGTTTAGACATGCTATTTGTGGTAACGTGTCGTATAGCTGGGATGCTTGTGTGTTGTCTATATATAAGATATATGTATATGTATGCCTATTACTTGTGTGTGCAGGCAGACGCGTATATATAAACATTATGTAGGGTGGATGATAATGATTGTGTGTAAACGTGTGTATGCGCCTGGGATGTTGTGTTATGTAACAAGTGTATATATGTATACCTTTATATGTATGCCTTATGGTGGGATGCAGGCAGCAGTATTGACATATTATGATGTTTGTGTATATCATATGACTTGTGTGTAACATATGAGGCGCACCGGGACTGATGATGTGCAGCATGGATATACATTATGTACTGTAATGGATATATGTATGTGTTGTGTAATTAGGTACCAAGATGGGATGATTGTGTATAGTATGTATGATATCAATATAGTGTGTGGTATGGTGTTGTTAATGTATGACTACGCTTGGATGCTTGTGTATATGTATGTATATATATATATATATGTGTGTGTGTCTGCCTATACTTGTGGCTGCAGGCAGGGTGTATATACATGTATGTAGCTGTGGCTGGGGGGTTACACGTGTCTGGTGTGTGTGTCCTGCCGCCTGCCTCCTCTGCTCGGTGCATTGAGTCGCTGTCATCCTACGTCGCCTCCGTGTCTCTTGCTCTCTCATTCTCCTGGGCTTCCCTGCGCACTCACATCTCCCTGCGCTCTCTGCTCGCATCTCCCTGCGCTCTCCTCTCACTGCCGTCTCGGACCCTCTTGTTTATTGTCTCCCCCCCCCCACTCCTCTCCTTCCCCAAGGATGAAAGGTTGAAGCAGCGGCGTCGGCTCCTGGCATAGTAACCATCTGAAGCCCATGACTGGCACACGTCGTCTCCTCCTGGCTGCCATCCGCCTGTCAGGGGTCCTCAGACCTCCCAGGAGCACAGGTAAGGAGAATTTGGGGTGGATTTGGAGGAACAGGTGTGGATGGCGAGCGGTGGGCGATCGCTTCTAGGGTCAGTACGCCATCCCGCACATTAACCCCTTCAATGCAGTGATACAACCAATGTAAGGTCCATTATGCAGGGGTGGGGGGGTTGGGGGTATAGAGCGAAGCGGCACCACTATGTGCACACCCCCCAGAGCTCTACACATACCAGCACTGGCAGGGGGGCATCACATCCCAATGCCCACCCAGATAAACACATTACTTACATGTGATGTATGCCAATAGATTGTCAGCTCTGTGGTTGGCGCAGGCTTGTGCCTTTGTTACTATATTGGATAGGAGATGACATTTCTGCTGCCCCCCCCCCCCTCTTTAAACCGTTGATGTTGAGTGTTGTACTACATTTATATATAACCACCATATTGGCGCCTTCTATCGACTTTGTTACATGTGACCCATCAGATTTTGATCAGTCCCCCTCTCCCCTCCCAAATCACTGTTTCACTGTCTCAGTAAGAATCACCCTGGAGCAGATTATTAATATTTCAGATTTCACCAATAAAATGTACAAAGGCAAAGGTCGGCGCTGAGTTTTGTATACAACCATCTTTCAACTTTGTAACTTGTTCCACAATGGATTCTGATCAGCCCCAGGATCCGTACATCACACAATTCCAGTCAGGATCACCCTGATAAAAAGTGCAAAGATGTAGGACGGCGCTGAGGTACGGCGACACATTTGCACCTTTGGGCGGCTTTGTTACACGTGTCAAAAATTTTACCTTAAATCTATTTTCCACCTTTCCTGTAAGAATCACCCTACAACCAAAAATTTGCAAATTTATATAAATTTCACCAGTAAAATCTGCAAAGTTGAAGGAGGGTGCATTCACACGTAAAACCAACTGTTTTGATCTCATAGCGATATTTGCACCATCCATCATTCTTGTATGTAAGAAAATTTTGATCCATCCCCTCCCCAAACCTTGTATACCCCAAAATAACCCAATGTAGTACGGCGTGGCTAAACGCCAACAAATTGCGCTGTAGATGATCATCATGTTTGCGTCAGCTTATATGTAACTCTTATATGTAACATAGAAGATTCTGGTCGGCTCCTCCTCCTAAATTGCTAATTTTATTCACTATTCTGGTAAGAATCTCTCTGGAGTATAAACTATACAACAAATATGCAAATGTATGTAGATTTCAACGCAAAGATGAAGGACGGCGTCGTTAGAAGGCAATAAACTTGTATCTCACCATTTTTGTGCAATCTTTCACTAGTGTAATATCAGATATTGATCAGCCCCTTCCCAGTGTCTCTATTATCCACTAATCCAGTACATACAAACATATTTCTAAAGATTCCACAAAGTTGAAGGATGGTGCAAATAAAATGTTTCTTTGGAAG
This sequence comes from Engystomops pustulosus, assembly GCA_019512145.1. Lineage (NCBI taxonomy): Eukaryota > Metazoa > Chordata > Amphibia > Anura > Leptodactylidae > Engystomops > Engystomops pustulosus. Next base: position 32,556 of record WNYA01002053.1, read on the forward strand.
ACACATATGAAGTGTAGAAGAGCCCCTGCCCCTGGGACAACTGCTGTATAACACAGATCTCCAGAGCGGAGACCTGTAGCCGCGCTATTATAGCTGCAGCCGGTAATGTCACCGCCCCTTTAAGAGAGACGTGGACAGATCTGAACTCTCTTTACTTATTTTTATCTTCTAAATGTCTCATTTACTCCAAAAAAATCCTCCAGCGCCGATCATCAATAAGGAGGCGAAACTGCAAACTGTGAAACTAGAAACATAAGGGGGATGTGATCCCCCACCCAGAGTGGAGCTACAGGGGGCTATTATATCAGCCCAAGAGACCCCCCCCCCATAGGGGGCAGTATTATAGTAGTTATATTCCTGTACATAGGGGGCAGTATTATAGTAGTTATATTCCTGTACATAGGGGGCAGTCACAGTATTATGTAGTTATATTCCTGTTAATAGGGGGCAGTATTATAGTAGTATATCCTGTAATAGGGGGCAGTATTTATAGTAGTAGTTATATTAGTGTACATAGGGGGCCAGGTATTATAGTAGTGATATCCTGTACATAGGGGGCAGTATTATGTAGTCTATTTCCTGTACATTAGGGGGGCAGTATTATAGTCGTTTATATTCTGTACAGAGGGGGCAGTATTATAGTAGTTATATTCTTGTAACTAGGGGCAGTATATAGTAGTTATATTCTTGTACATAGGGGGCAGTATATAGAGTTCTTATTCTTGTACGTAGGGCGGCAGTACTATAGTAGTTTTTTATTTCCTGTACATAGGAGGCAGTATATAGCAGTTAATTCTATGTACATAGGTGGCCAGTATTAAAGTAGTTATATTTCCTGAATAGGGGGGCAGTATTATGTAGTTTTATATTTCGTGTAAATAGGGGCAGTATTAGGGCAGTATTATAGTAGTTATATTATTGTACATTGGGCAGATCATAGTAGTTAATTCTTGTTACCTAGGGGGCCAGATTATAGTCTTTATATCCCTGTACATAGGGGCAGTATTATAGTAGTTATATTCTTGACATAAGGGGGCAGTCTTATAGTAGTGCTCGTATTGTACATAGGGGGGCAGTATTATAGTAGTATTTTTCTTGTACATCCAGCGGGCAGTAAGTATTATAGGAGTTATATTCCTGTAAATAGAGGGCAGTATTATAGTAGTTAGATTACTGTACATAGGGGCAGTATTAAGTCGTTATATCCGTACATAGGGGGCACGTATTTTTTTTAAGGAGTTATATTAATTACATAGGGGGCAGTTATTTAAAGTAGTTATCTTACTGTACATAGGGGCAGTGGCAGTATTATAGTTAGTTATATTTCCTGTAATAGGGGGCAGTATTATAGTAGTTAAAAATTTTTTTTTTTTCTGGTACATAGGAGCCGTATATAGTAGTTATATTCCTGATATAGGGGGCAGTATTATAGTAGTATATTCCTGTACATAGGGGGCCGTATTATAGTAGTTATATTCCTGTATATAGGGGCAGTATATTATGTAGTTATAATCCTCGTACATAGGGGCAGTATTTGAGTTATATTCTGTACATAGGGGGCAGTATTAAAGTAGATTATATTCCTGCGACATAGGGGGCCCAGTATTATAGTAGTTATATTCCTGTACATAGGGGGCAGTATTATAGTAGTTTAGATTCTGTAATTAGGGGGCAGTATTATAGTAGTTATAGTCTGGTACATATGGGGGCAGTATTAAGTAGTTTCTTTTCGTACATAGGGGGCCAGTATTATCCGTAGTTTATTCTTGTACATAGGGGGCCCGTATTAAAGTGTTATTCCTGACCTAGGGGGCCGATATGTAGTTATATTCTTTTGTACATAGGGGGCAGTATTATAGTAGTTATATCCCTGTTAAATAGGGGGCAGTCTTATAGTAGTTTATATCCCTGTACTAGGGTGCAGTCTTATAGTAGTGATAGTCTTTATACATAGGGGGCAGTATATAGTGTTATATCTGTACCTAGGAGCAGTACTATAGTAGTATCTTCCGGTATATCGGTGGGCCGTATATAGTAGTTCCTTCGTGCGTTTGTGGGGCCCTGACCATAGGAAGTCGAGTTCATGTGCAGCTAACTGGGCTTTTACCAATGGTCATAGGGCGGGACCTGCATGAGTAGTTATATTCCTGTACATAGGGGGCAGTATTATAGTAGTTATATTCCTGTACATAGGGGGCAGTATTATAGTAGTTATATTCCTGTACATAGGGGGCAGTATTATAGCAGTTATATTCTTGTACATAGGGGGCAGTATTATAGTAGTTATATTCCTGTACATAGGGGCAGTATTATAGTACAGTTTGTGTTGGTAACTCTTTGGCTGTAGGGTTGTTTGTACCTGTGTACTACAAATATGTCCTCCAATACAAAGAATTACAAAAAATTGAGTTTTGGACAATTCCTCTATAAATTGTCTCCTTTCATTTCTTGCTGCGGCTCTATTACGGGTGATGGGAGATATTCCTGTCCATTATCTTGTCACCTCGCTGCGGTGTGTGATGAGCTGTCAGTGATTCTGTATAATCCCCCCTTTCCTGTAAATATCACCATGAACATCAAACCTTAGAGGCAGGGATGGCCTCGGGTGCTGATCACACAGGAGGGGACACTTACTTTTAGGTTTAATGTGAAATTTGCCTTAACCAGACATAGATGTTTGCTTCAGAGAAGCCAGATTCGCCCTATTTTTTCAGAAAAGGGCAAATTTGGGGTATGATTTCAAAATTTCATGAACTGGGAGAGAATGTCATAAGACGTTGCCCATGTTACACTGTGCATTGTCAATAAAGTTGATTGAAATTATCATGCTTCATATGTGGTGTGTTAGGAAGAAAAAGGAAACTGGTGTTGTCCATAGCAACCAATCAGATTGCAGCTTCTACCTCTCCAGGGCAGGTTGGAATATGGAAGAAGTGATGTGATTGGTTGCTCTGGCAGCAGGCTCCATGTTGTGTCTCTGGTCTGGATCCAGGCCTGGATGATTACATCCGGTCCTGACTCCGCATACAATCAGACCTGTAACCACTGATTACTATTACTGCCGCCCGATCACTGTGATGCCAGGGAGGTGGCAGCGCAGCAGCATCCAAAATTACATGAAGCCCTCACTCACAAGATGGAAGGGAAATTGATTAATTACAAGTCAATCCTGCGGGAAGAGGAGCAGACATTGGCGAGAGGAGAGGAAGGAGGGAAGAAAGAAAGAAGAGAGGGAAAGAGGAGGAGACAGGGATAAATGGAGAGGAAGGAAGGAGAGAAGCACTATTCTGCTGCTGGTGCAGTCACTGTGTACATACATGACATTACGTATCCTGTACTGATCCTGAGTTATATCCTATATTATACTCCAGAGCTGCACTCACTATTCTGCTGCTGGTGCAGTCACTGTGTACATACATGACATTACTTATCCTGTACTGATCCTGAGTTACATCCTGTATTATACCCCAGAGCTGGACTCACTATTCTGCTGCTGGTGCAGTCACTGTGTACATACATGACATTACTTATCCTGTACTGATCCTGAGTTACATCCTGTATTATACTCCAGAGCTGTGCTCACTATTCTGCTGCTGGTGCAGTCACTGTGTACATACATGACATTACTTATCCTGTACTGATCCTGAGTTACATCCTGTATTATACCTCAGAGCTGCACTCACTATTCTGCTGCTGGTACAGTCACTGTGTACATACATGACATTACTTATCCTGTACTGATCCTGAGTTACATCCTGTATTATACCCCAGAGCTGCACTCACTATTCTGCTGCTGGTGCAGTCACTGTGTACATAGGCAGGACATTACTTATCCTGTACTGATCCTGAGTACATCCTGTATTATACCCAGAGCTGCACTCACTATTCTGCTGCTGGTGCAGTCACTGTGACATACATGACTTACTTATCCTGTACTGACCTGAGTCATCCTGTATTATACTCCCAGAGCTGCACTCACTATTCTGGGCTGGTGCAGTCACTGTGTACATACATGACATTACTTATCCTGTACTGATCCTGAGTTACATCCTTATTATACCCCAGAGCTGCACTCACTATTCTGCTGCTGGTGCGCGTCACTGTGTACATACATGACATTACTTATCCTGTACTGATCCTGAGTTACATCCTGTATTATACCCCAGAGCTGCACTCACTATTCTGCTGCTGGTGCAGTCACTGTGTACATACATGACATTACTTATCATGTACTGATCCTGAGTTACATCCTGTATTATACTCCAGAGCTGCACTCACTATTCTGCTGCTGGTGCAGTCACTGTGTACATACATGACATTACTTATCCTGTACTGATCCTGAGTTACATCCTGTATTATACCCGAGAGCTGCACTCACTATTCTGCTGCTGGTGCAGTCACTGTGTACATACATGACATTACTTATCCTGTACTGATCCTGAGTTACATCAAGTATTATACCCCAGAGCTGCACTCACTATTCTGCTGGTGCAGTCACTGTGTACATACATGACATTACTTATCCTGTACTGATCCTGAGTTACATCCTGTATTATACCCCAGAGCTGCACTCACTATTCTGCTGCTGGTGCAGTCACTGTGTACATGAACCTAACCACATGATTGGTACTTATATTACATGAATTTAATTGCTGCTTTTTTATACTCCGAGCTGCATCACTATTCTGCTGCAGTCACTGTGTACATACATGACATTACTTATCCTGTACTGATCCTGAGTTACATCCTGTATTATACCCCAGACGGCTCACTCACTATTCTGCTGCTGTGCAGTCACTGTGTACATACATGACATTACTATCCTGTACGGATCCTGAGTTTCATCCTGTATTATACCCAGAGCTGCACTCACATTCTGCTGCTGGTGCAGTCCTGTGTACATACTGACATTACTTATCCTGTACTGATCCTGATTTACATCCTGTATATACTCCAGAGCTGCCTCACTATTCTGCTGCTGGTGCAGTCACTGTGTACAACATGACATTACTATCCTGTACTGATCCTGAGTTACATCCTGTAAATCTTTATATTTATAAGAAACGTGAAAAACATAACAATAATAAACATAAATAAAGCCATAACTTCTGGCAAAAGAAATACAAAAGAACAAATATAAACGAAAATAAACTTACAAACCTCCTGGCCCAGCCACACACACACCACACACTCAGCATGAAAACAAACAAAACCTTCACCCAGTCCCACCACCTAAATTTTATTTTTTTTTATATCAAAATACACAGCAAAATACACATAAATAAATAAACAATAAACACAGAAATAACAATGAATATAACGGAAGTAACATTAATAACATAAAATATAACTAACTAAATCCCACGCCCATCACCCTCCCCCCCCCAGACACTGGTCTAACGTCCAAAGTTCGCGTTATATAGTCCAGACCAGTGCCCAGGATCGTACAGTCCAAGTCCAGTCCACCCCCCTCCCAACCTAACACCCTAACACCAACACCCCAAAACCAACCAACCTATATACACACAAGAACTATAACTACATATAACTATATACACACTGTACATAAGATACAAACACATTAAACATATCAACATATATCAAAACCACATAAAGCCCAGGTTCGGTGCCTGCAAGCCCAACATCACTATAACCTCAGATACAAAACAAAAATCTACAGTGCAGCATCAGCCCAACACCAGGAGCGGAGATGACAGACTAAGGGACACTAAAGGAGAACCCCCTCCAAAGGAGAGAGGCCCTCCCCGTGCCCAGCCTCTCATACTCCAGAGAGCGCACCTTCACCAGGTCACCCAGAATGTTCCTAACCACCTCATCCACCGGGAGGATTTTACGCTGCGTCGAAACTAAGCACCGTGCGTTCCACGTGTGGTACCTGACCACTAGACTAACTAGGAATAAAGTGCAGCGGTCCCGGCCACCCAGGCCTCTGAATGCTCCATAGGCCCACTCCGCATAGGAGAGACCGGCCAACCCGGGCCAATGGATGGAAGCGCCCACCCGGTTGTACACCTCTGTGTTAAAGGGGCACTGAAGCAGGAAGTGGTCCATGCTCTCCAGCAGGCCACCGCACTCCTCCCGGGGACAACCCCTTTCCTCAGAGCTCCTACACTTCAGATTGTCCCTCACACACAGCTTTCCATGGAAGCAGCGCCAAGTCAAGTCCCAAAACTTCAAGGGGATCCTGATGGAATTCAATAAACTCAAACCCACCCCAAGATCCCGACTTGGGCAATCCCTGAGGGCCAGAGGCTTCTGGAAACGGGCAAACAGAACCCTTTTGTCAAGGATTTTCCTCGACATGGTCCTGATCTCCCACATTCCCAGACCCCACCGGCGAATCACCTTCAGAACCGGGGTAGCGTAAGCCGGAAGATGCCCATGCGGTGTGCGGAGATCCTTCACTTGTCCTCCTGTCTCCCATTCCTGGAAGAAAGGCCGAAACCATCCCCTGCAGGAGTATACCCACGGAGGAGCCCTCTCTTTCCAGAGGTTTGCTACATTGATTTTAAGAAAGGTATTCACTAGGAACACCACAGGGTTGACCATACACAACCCTCCTTGTCTCCTCGTGCGGTAAGTAACCTCCCTCTTGATTAGGTTCAGCCTATTCCCCCATAACAGCTGGAAGAACAGACTGTAGGCCCGAGTCCAGAGGGGTTCTGGCAACATGCACACACTGCCCAGGTAAATCAGCAATGGGAGCAGGTAAGTTTTGATCAGATTAACCCTTTCTCTGAGGGTCAAAGACCAACCCTTCCACTGGTCCACCCTCTGAGCGGCGATCTTAAGCCTGCCGTCCCAGTTTTGCATGGGGTAATCCCCCTGGCCAAATTCGATGCCGAGAACTTTGGCAGAGTCTTGGGGCCCTGGAAGAGTGTCCGGGAGATCAAAGCCTGGACCTCCCTCTCCCAGCCAGAGACTCTCACACTTATCCCGGTTGATCTTGGACCCAGAAGCCTCTGAGTAGCGGTCAACCTCTGACATCACCCATTGCGCCTCCCCTCTCGAGGACACAAAAACAGTGACGTCATCAGCATACGCTACCACCCTTAGAGTGGCTTCCGGTGCTGCCCGGTCCATCCCGACTCCCACCAACGGCCCACGATCAACCCTCCTAAGGAATGGGTCAATCGCGAACACGTACAGTAGTGGGCTCAGAGGACAACCCTGGCGAACACCAGACCCAACCTCAAAAGAGCGGCCAATCCAACCGTTCACAAGCGGGAAACTCTCTGCCCCTGCGTACAAAACTTTCAGCCAATTGACAAACCCACCCGGCAGGCCATACCTCAGAAGGACAGACCAGAGGTACTCGTGGTTAACCCGATCAAACGCTTTTGCCTGATCCAAGGACAGCAAGTACCCCTTCCAGTTACCAGCCCTGCCCTGTTCCACTGCCTCCCGGACACAAAGCACAGCACTAAATGTACTGCGGCCTGGAACAGAGCAGTGCTGGGTCCCCGAAAGGAGCCGGGGTGCAAACTGCACCAGCCGATTAAACAGCACCTTTGCCAAAACCTTTCTGTCCGTATTGAGAAGCGCTATGGGACGCCAGTTCTCAATACGAGATCGGTCCTTACCCTTTGACAGGATGATCAGGGCAGACCTCCTCATTGACTTCGGCAGAGCGCCCGAGGAAAGACACTCATTGAATACCTCAGTCAAGAGGGGAACCAAGGCGTCCTTAAAGGTCTTATAAAACTCAGATGTTAAGCCATCCGGACCCGGCGATTTCTTGAGGGCGAGCCCTTCAATCGCCCGGCTGACTTCCTCTTCCCTAATCATCTCTGTCAAAACATCAAGAGAGGGGTCTACTCCTGGCTCAGGGACAGTTTCAGCCAGGAAAGCCGACATCACATCCCGATCTAGATCCTTCCTGCCCAAGAGGTGCGAGTAGAAGGATCTGACGACCTCCAGAATCCCTGATCTGGACCTTTTCAGGGATCCCGTACTGTCAACCAGTCCTGTGACAACTTTACCATTCACTGACATCTTGCAGTTTCTGTAAGGGTCGGGCGAGCGGTATTTCCCGTAATCCCTCTCAAAAACCAAAGATGCGTGTCTATCGTACTGACACCTCTTCAGCAAGGATTTCACTCTGGAGATGTCCTCACGACTACCTCCAGTCGAGACGAGATGCTCGAGTTTCCTCCTCAGGCCCTGATACAGGCGGTACCTGTCCAGGCTCCTGAGGCTCGAGAGCTGGCGGAAGAATCTCGCCACCCTTTTCTTGAGCATCTCCCACCACTCTGACTTACTGCTACAAAGGCCCATCAATGGTACCTGGCTCTGAAGAAAGTCCTCAAAGGATTGTCTGATCTCCGCTTCCTCCAGGAGAGACGAATTGAGCTTCCAGTAGCCTCTTCCCATCCGGGGGGTCTCTGTAACATTCAGAGAAAACAAAATTAGACAGTGGTCGGAGAACTCCACCTCAACAACGGACACTGCTGAAGAGATGGCTTCCTCCTTTAAATAAAACCTGTCTATTCTAGACCTGCAGCTACCCCTATAATAGGTGAACCCCGCGTGGCCTGGGGTCTGCCGGATGTGGACATCCACCAGGCGAGCCTCACTAGCTATGCTATTAAGAGCGACGCTATCATAAGTCAGCTTGTCTCTGGAACCTCCCCTATCCTGGGACCTCGTGACAGCATTGAAGTCCCCTCCAAAGACCACCTGCCGACTTGTAAAAAGGTAGGGCTTGATCCTCATAAAGAGACACTTCCTGTCCCACTTGGACTGGGGACCATAGATGTTAATTAGGCGAAGTTCTTGTCCCTTCATGAGGACATCCATGATCAGGCACCTCCCCATTTCTAACTCAATAACTCGTCGGCATTCTACCGGTGCGGTAAAAAGGACCGCCACTCCGCTATACGGCTCGGCCGCAAGAGACCAATAGGAAGGCCCGTGTCTCCATTCCCTCTTAGCTTTAAACACGGCCGCCAAATCTGGCAGCCTGGTCTCCTGCAAAAATAAAATGTCGGCTTCAACACGGCCGAGAAAATCAAAGGCCGCAAATCTAGCCGCATCAGACTTAATGCTGGCGACATTAATGGACGCCAGCGTCAACGGAGTGGGTGCCGCCATCATGAGTGATTGAGTTAGACGGCTTTTTTCTTACTAACTCCCTTCCCTCTACTGTCCTCTGAGGATGATCCCTTTTCCCTTTTCCCTTCAGAATTGGGGCAACTTCTTTTTAACGAAATTGAGGTGTCCATGTTATTACTGGCCCCCAAGGACCCACCCGGACCACCCTCTCCTTCGTCCTTGTCTCCTGGCTCTGAGTCAGTCTCCCACTCTGAGGACCCAGCATCCCCAGAGGATAGAGACTCGGCGCCCCCTGCAGGCTGCTCCGCCGCCACCTCCAGAACCCCACCCTCAGCCTCTCCTTCCGAGGAGGCGATCTCATCGAGGGTGAGGAACTGGTTGGAAAGCTCAACCAGAGGGGAGGAAGTTTTCCCTTCCTTAGGTACCTTAGATAGGCCGCGTTTTTTCTTTTTCTGCTTGCGCTTATTTTCTAGCCAAATCCTGTTATCCTCATCCATACTCTCATAATGGGAGGACGTGGAGGACATGGCACCTTTCTCGCGCTCCATCCTCCTGACCTCCTCATCCAACTCATCATCCCTCAGGGCCTCAGTAGCATGACCAGCCTCTGAGGAAGGACCAAGGGTCACCCCAGCAACCTGAGGCTTCCCCAGTTCTCTCCCTTTTTGTCTGGCTTCAAGCCGCCTTAACTGAGAAGGCGACTTCTTCTTGCTTTTCTTCACAGGCCCCTCAGCTCCTCCACCTCTGCTGGTACCTTCTCCAGCAGAAGCAACCTCCTGGCTCTCCTCCACTGGGGTCACAACCGCATTGGCAAAGGAGCGAGGACAACGGCTGAAAGGGTGACCGAGCTCACCACACAGGTTACACCTAATGTCCTTACAGGATGCAGCGAGATGACCTAGCCCACCACACAAAGCGCACTTCTGCACTTGGCAGCTGGCGCTATAGATGTTAATTAGGCGAAGTTCTTGTCCCTTCATGAGGACATCCATGATCAGGCACCTCCCCATTTCTAACTCAATAACTCGTCGGCATTCTACCGGTGCGGTAAAAAGGACCGCCACTCCGCTATACGGCTCGGCCGCAAGAGACCAATAGGAAGGCCCGTGTCTCCATTCCCTCTTAGCTTTAAACACGGCCGCCAAATCTGGCAGCCTGGTCTCCTGCAAAAATAAAATGTCGGCTTCAACACGGCCGAGAAAATCAAAGGCCGCAAATCTAGCCGCATCAGACTTAATGCTGGCGACATTAATGGACGCCAGCGTCAACGGAGTGGGTGCCGCCATCATGAGTGATTGAGTTAGACGGCTTTTTTCTTACTAACTCCCTTCCCTCTACTGTCCTCTGAGGATGATCCCTTTTCCCTTTTCCCTTCAGAATTGGGGCAACTTCTTTTTAACGAAATTGAGGTGTCCATGTTATTACTGGCCCCCAAGGACCCACCCGGACCACCCTCTCCTTCGTCCTTGTCTCCTGGCTCTGAGTCAGTCTCCCACTCTGAGGACCCAGCATCCCCAGAGGATAGAGACTCGGCGCCCCCTGCAGGCTGCTCCGCCGCCACCTCCAGAACCCCACCCTCAGCCTCTCCTTCCGAGGAGGCGATCTCATCGAGGGTGAGGAACTGGTTGGAAAGCTCAACCAGAGGGGAGGAAGTTTTCCCTTCCTTAGGTACCTTAGATACGCCGCGCTTTTTCTTTTTCTGCTTGCGCTTATTTTCTAGCCAAATCCTGTTATCCTCATCCATACTCTCATAATGGGAGGACGTGGAGGACATGGCACCTTTCTCGCGCTCCATCCTCCTGACCTCCTCATCCAACTCATCATCCCTCAGGGCCTCAGTAGCAAGACCAGCCTCTGAGGAAGGACCAAGGGTCACCCCAGCAACCTGAGGTTTCCCCAGTTCTCTCCCTTTTTGTCTGGCTTCAAGCCGCCTCAACTGAGAAGGCGACTTATTCTTACTTTTCTTCACAGGCCCCTCAGCTCCTCCACCTCTGCTGGTACCTTCCCCAGCAGAAGCAACCTCATGGCTCTCCTCCACTGGGGTCACAACCGCATTGGCAAAGGAGCGAGGACAACGGCTGAAAGGGTGACCGAGCTCACCACACAGGTTACACCTAATGTCCTTACAGGATGCAGCGAGATGACCTAGCCCACCACACAAAGCGCACTTCTGCACTTGGCAGCTGGCGCTAAAGTGGGTGGGGTCACCGCACCTGTGACAGACCTTCGGCTGCCCCTGGTAGAAAATCAGGATTCTGTCCCGCCCAAGAAAGGCTGAAGAAGGAATGTGGGCGACTGTGCCGCCTGAACACTTCAACTTCATCATGAAGGTCCAGGCCCCAGACCAAATGCCAAATTCATCGCGGTTTTTCTGAGGTACCTGTACAACCTCACCATAACGACTGAGCCAAGTCATGATGTCCATGCAAGAAAGTGACTCGTTACGGGTCAAAACGGTCACTTTCTTGACTGTGTTTTGGCGAGACACTGCTTGCACAGCAAAGTCTCGCCATGCGGGCTCAGGCTGATGTCACTTGCCTTGATCTTCTGTGTTCCGGAGACCTTGCGGCTTCCCTGGGTCTTGGGGGTGGCAGCCGAGGTCACATCGCTGCGTCCTTGGCTCCGGGCAGATCTTCTTACCCCCTCTGCTTTGGCCGGTAACTTGTTTCTCCTGCCCCCCGCCGGCCTGGTCCGGGAGACAGGAGCCTGGGACTTTCCTGCTTGATTCATCCCAGTAACCCACTCCCTCCCTGGGGAGGAGAGAGCAGGCCTGGGTGGATTGAGATTGCTCCAGGTGGTGCAGGAGCTCAGCAGAACACAACCACACGCTCCAACAGCTCAGCACACAATGAGATGCACTCACTATTCTGCTGCTGGTGCAGTCACTGTGTACATACATGACATTACTTATCCTGTACTGATCCTGAGTTACATCCTGTATTATACTCCAGAGCTGCACTCACTATTCTGCTGCTGGTGCAGTCACTGAGTACATACATGAAATTACTTATCCTGTACTGATCCTGAGTTACATCCTGTATTATACTCC
>WNYA01002054.1:0-29499 GCA_019512145.1 Engystomops pustulosus
CCCCCCTTGGTGCTCCTACTGTATCTATATAAACGTTGTCATCTAGGCGCTTCTCTCTCAGACCTCCAGAATCCCTTAGGATTCTTTACCTTTTCTTTGTGTCTGATCAAGCATGTTTGGGGATCACGAGAAAGGAATGCACTAATCTTATCACAGTACACTCAGATTCCCAGCCTCGAGGCTTGATCTGACTCTTCTATCCCCACAAATCTAGTAAACATCAGACACTGCAAATACAGGGTTACTTGTGCTGTCAATGTTGAAGAAGGTCATTGTCTTGTTGCACCAACCGTAGTTAAAGTCTCCTACCCGGGTGACATCCTGGACAACCCCATAGATACAGTGATAGTCATGGTTGGGGTGCATACAGACAGTCAGAAGAGACCAGCTAGCAAGAAGAAAAGGTAAGTTTGTAATAGAAAACGTGGAAGCATGCTGGCTTCCCTTCAGCATCACAGATGTGGCACTGGTCAGCAGGACTTGGAAAGGACCGTTGAAGCGAGGCTCTAGACTCTCTCTCCTTTTTGTCTCTTTACCACCACATAGTCTCCAGGCTTCAGGTTATGCGTCCTGAGCTCTCTGTCTGGATTGTTGGGTGCAGGGCTCTGGGCAGGCATACCCTCTCTCCCAGCATCCAGGTCCTCTCAGCATCTGGGCTCCAGTTTTTCTCCACACTTCCTTCTCTTCTGATGACTCTCGGGCCACCAGGGACTGGAACACCTGTGGATCAAACCTTTTAGCTCAGAACTCACCGTTGAGACTTCAGTACAGTCTCTGGGTTCCATCTATGCAGCTGTCTTCACCACCGTGTCATCCACATACTTTAATTTTACTCTTGTGGAAGTAAGAGAGCATCCATGAGCTCTTTAATCAGTATGCCATGCTTAAAGGGGGTCCCTGCAGAGGTGAGGAAATCCCAGAACTATACCTTAAGTATAGATGTTTGCCCTTTTACCTTCCACCAGCTGTAGCGCTTCCCTGAGTGCCTGACCTGTGTGGAGGGAGTGGTTCTGCTTGTACTAACTTATGTGCGCCACTGATCACTGCATATCCATTGTAGAACCGTCTGTCTTCTCCTGCAGACCTGGAGCCATCTATGAGAAAAAACTCAACATCTGGGCTAAAAACCCTTCTCTCCTCCCCTTTTCTGAATCCTGTGAGACTGGCGATAGAGTGAAGGATTCAGAGTTGTGCACCTTGTCAGTGTGACGCTCTTGGAGTGCACACTGTAGTCTGAGCTGTCTGGCCATTTCTCAGATGCTTGGGCTGTACTTGGGTGAGGGCACTGTACAAGTCATGTGGGGTTTGCACAGTAACTGAGTGATCTAGGATCTGGGATCAACTCACTGGCCTTGCTGAGCAGATTGCTGGCTGCAGCTACTGACACATGAGGGGCTCCCCAGGATTTGCCAGCTTACGTTTGTGGAATGCATCATTTATCTCCTGACTAAGGGCAAACGGGAAAGAGGCAATTCAGTCATAAAGGGGCAGCATCTGGCTAGAGGCAGCAGACCTTATCCCAGGGCTGCAGTAGCTGGCCAGTCCTAGAAACATGTGAAGAGGCTTAGTGCTTAGGGACAGGGGCATATTCTAGAATGCCAGCTTTCTTTCCTATGTCAGGTATCTGCCTGTGGCTGAGAAGCAGTGGCCTAGGAAGACCACCTTCTCCTGGCAATACTGTAGTTTGTCTCCGGAAGCCTTGCAACCCTTCTGGAAGAGAAAACACATAAGGTCAATAGATGCACCCTGGCACCCGAAATATAGAGGCACAAAAACGGTAGGTTATCCGCATACTGTAAAAGGACAACATCCAGTAAGGGGCTAGTCTGCCAGTCTTCTCCTTATATGGTCGAGGAGTACTGGGGAGTTTTACCCCTCATCTATCCCCCTTGTGGGAATCTGCACCAGGTATACTGGAATACTGAACTGGTAAAGGCAAATAGGTACTGTAGGGGCACAGAGAGGAAAACATTTGCCATATCAATATCAGTGAATAATATGTCACTCTCAGGGACTGCTGCCAGAGAGATTTGTGGGTTAGGAACCACTAGGCTTCAGTACACTCATTGGCAGCTTGGAGGTCATGGACCATCTTACATGTATCAGGCTGTTCTTTTCTGGATCTTTTTCTTGACTGGGAAAGAGTTAAATCTTCATCAGGCTAGCAGGGGAGGAGTCACACTTCAGTTCTTCAATGAAAGGAGCTAAACCTGTCTGGGGGGGAATGTACTCGCTGACGTCCTCTACCGCTACCACCCAACACCTAGTCCTGTCCTTTCAGGGGCTTCTCCGTTTCCCAGAATGTAGCGACTCACTTCAGTCCATTCAGTAATGTCTCCTCCACACAAGTTTAAGAACGCCCCCTTGAGCTGGGCTCATCTGGGATCGAAACTTCTTTCAGTCTTACTTTGGTAGTGGTCTCTGTTCCCTCTGTACATCAATCTGTCAGAGTCTTATTGATCCCTCTGTACACAAGTCTGGCAGAGATGTCTCTAGTCCGTTAACACCTTTGGTAGCAACCTGTTACAAAACATCTAGCAAAGTGCACTAGATGTACACTACACTGTCAGGTCATCCCACATGTGTTCAAAAGCTGTAAACAGGGGGGCGTGGCTTGGCCGCTGACTGGAATGGCCGCATGAGAGAGGAGCTCCGTCTCCACAGCTATAACACCAGCAGATTACCCCACGAAACCAGCGGTAAAATACCCACCAGAATGCCCACAACAACGGCACAACAAGGAGGGAGGAAGAGGAACGGCGCCGGACCCGGCACTAAGCCGATTAAAACTTTCTTTACCTGCGACTCCACGAGGCAGCAAGATGGCCGCGGCTCCACATCTCCTCGTGTGCATAGCGGGAACACAGCGAAGGAGCAAAACAGTAAGCCGCTCAAGCTCCCGACCGCGGATGGACCCCGGAGACAAGGTCCAAGGAACGCAGGGGAGGCATCCCCATTCCAGGTACCAGAGAACTGGGGCATATCACCGCCATTAAGATCTGGCAACATGGCGCCCTCTCCTCCCCTCCTACAAGAGGAGTACAGTATGCCGCCATTAGCGCTGCAATTACAAGAGAACTCATGCTCTCAAATAAGCCTTAACCCCTCTGAATCCTCACCATCCGCAAGCCCAGCTAAACAAAGGCAGAAGATGGTAGATAACGATTCTCATTCTGAATGCATACCTGTAAATGAACCTGTAACACCAGATGCCTTTGCTAAGTTTCAGACATCAGAAAAAACGGTTTCAGAGATCAAACTTAAAGAAATGCTAGAAGCCTTTCGTTCTTCACTGCATAGAGATTTTTCATGCCTGATTAACCCTATCCAGAAAGCAGTGACAGAAATAGGGGAGAGAGTGTCACACAATGAAGCAAGGATGGAAAAAGTCACAATAGCCCACAACAGCTTGGTTGACTCTCATAACATTCTTGAGGAGAAAATGAATGCAATCCAAGCCAAACTAATTGACACTGAAGACCGGGATAGGAGAAATAATATTAAGCTAAGGGGTATCCCTGAAACTATCCCCGGGCATATGTTGAGAGCGTATGTACAAAAGCTTACCAAGACACTCCTGCCAGAGCTGTCAGAATACGAACTCTGCATTGATAGGGCTCATAGAGTCCCAAAGCCTGCAAACCTCCCGGATGCCATACCAAGAGATGTACTGGCGAGATATTCATTTTTCCATGTTAAAGACCAACTATTATCTCAATCACGCCGGCTGCAGAATTTGCCATCGCCATATGAGGACATCAGACTTTTTGTAGACTTATCTACGGCAACATTGCAGGCTAGGAAGGCTTTACAACCGATCACCTCCACATTGAGGAAGAATGAAATTCCCTATAGGTGGGGTTTTCCTACGAAGATCCTTATCCGTAGAGATAACACAATCCACGTCGTCAAATCGGTAGATGAGGGCCGGATCCTTCTTGAAGCTTGGAAGATTCAACTGGAACCTCCAACTGAATATCCTGGGAAAAACCCTCCTCAACGTCTGAATCGAGAATGGCAGATGGTGGGAGATTCATAAGGAATTTCTTCAATGGGTAAAGTACTCACACATCGTTTTTTAAGTGGAGACGAGACTGTCCTACACTTCCTCTCCATGAGTACCCATGGAACACTTTTCCCCACTTGAAAAAACACCTTTGGTGAATTACACAAATGGTGTACAACTTAATTTGTTATACGGCACAACTGAAGTGCCAATAGTTATGAATGTGTTATTATGTTTAACAAATGTTTTGGTAATGTTGGCTAAATGCAAATGCTCTGATGCATTTTCAAACAGTAACACAAGATTAATAGGTAGATGGTCCCTTGAAAGAAATAACATAATAATAATAAGAAAAATCATTTATACCAGATACAAAAATGGGTATTAAAATTGTCTCCATCAACGCTAAGGGATTAAATAGTCCCTTTAAAAGGTCTCTGCTTTGGAAAGAAGCTTCTCTTCAAAAAGCAGACATCCTCTGTGTACAGGAGACTCATTTTTCAAGCAGAAATACACCCAAAATATCTCACCATCAATTTACAAAAATGCTGTACTCTTCTTTCTCTAATAAGAAGAGGGGGGTCCTGACGGCGTTTAGGTCATCACTAGCAGTCACCATAGAAAAGCAAATTGTTGATCCAGAAAGTCGATATATTATTCTAGTGTGTACCATCAACAATCTCCAATATACAATAGTGAACGTCTACGCACCAAATAAAAAACAAAGTTCATTCACAAAGAAACTCCTTAAATTGGTAGCCAAGGAAAAAAAAGGTTCCTTAATTATGGCTGGCGACTTCAATGCCGTCTCTGACCCCTCTCTCGACACTACTACCTCAAGGGCAACCCCAACATATAGATCATTTACTATTAAACAACTACTGTGGTCCTATGGCATATATGATATATGGAGACTCCAACACAGTTGCGAAAGAGACTATACCTTTCTATCACATAGACATAGTAGTTATTCACGTATTGATTATATTCTTATAGATAGATCTTTACTGGACAGAACGGAAGACACTTGCATAGGGGATATTAGGTGGTCAGATCACGCACCCATCTCACTTACAATCTCTGACAACTTATCCTCACACAGTGACTATGTTTGGAGAGCTAACACATCAATTATTAATCACTCCAAATACACACCGAGAATAATAAGAGCTCTAAATGAATACTTCCAATTTAATACAAAGGAGGGTCTAAGTCCCTTTTCAGTTTGGATAGCGCATAAGGCTTACATTGGAGGAGAATTGAGGAAACTTCAGATAATAGTTAGCAAAGAGAGAGAAAGAGAAATAACAGCTGTACACAAAAACATACACGCCCTAGAACAACACAATAAAAATAACCCGTCCCAAATGTTAACTGAACGACTTGCCCAAGAGAGGGAAAAATTAAGGAACATGTTACTACAGAAACATGCTCATAAACATAGACTACTACAGACAAAATTTTACTCGCAGGGTCAGAAGGCAGGGGCTCTACTAGCTCGTGGCCTCAAACAAAAAACTGAAAAAAGCAAAATCCCTTTTATTATACACCCCACCACGGGAGAAAAAATATTATCCCCTAGGGGCATCATTGAAGCCTTCAAAGCCTACTACGAGGACCTATATAACATAAAAAAAGATAATTCCATAACACAACCTACTCAAGAAATGATAGACACTTTTTTAAATAAGATTAACCTCCCCAAGGTGAACCCAGACCAATTGAACAAACTTAATTGTCCAATCACAATAGAGGAAATCACATCTACTATTAAAACCATTCCCTCTGGCAAAGCCCCTGGTCCAGACGGCCTGCCTGCAGAATATTTTAAAAGATTCATAGACATTATATTGCCCCACATGAAATCCACCTTTGATAAAGCCTTCTCCTCTGGAACATTCCCCAAAGATATGCTTACTGCACATATAGTCACCATTCCCAAACCAGGGAAACCACCCACCACCCCTGCTAATTTCAGGCCCATATCACTCCTCAACTGTGATATCAAGATTTATGCGAAAATTCTAGCAAGAAGGCTACAATCCATTGTCCCGGACCTTGTCAAGAATGATCAGGTGGGGTTCACCCTGGGACGTCAAGCACCGGACAATACACGCAAACTTATCACCTTATTACAATATTGCGAACGTCACAATACAGCCACAACTTTTGTGGCAATAGATGCAGAGAAAGCGTTTGATCGTGTTAATTGGAACTATGCTTTCTCTGCACTTAAAAAGTATGGATTAGAGGGGACCATATACACAGCAATTAGGTCATTATACTCACACCCTACAGCGCAAGTATATACTAATGGACTACTATCTAAAGAATTTAATCTAACAAACGGTACAAGACAAGGTTGCCCCTTATCCCCAATTTTTTTCATTCTCTCAATAGAACCCTTGGCAGAAATGATAAGAATGGAATCCAATTGTTCAGGTATCAAAGTAGGTTCTACAGAACACAAAATAGCACTTTTTGCTGATGACATTATACTGACCTCCACAAACCCTACCCAATCCCTCCCTTTTATATTCAAGATTATCCAAGAATTTGGGGAAATATCCTATTATAAAGTCAACACAGCCAAGTCTCAAGTTCTTCCGATAGCAATTCCCTCAAAACAACTGACATTTCTCAAAAAACGTTTCCCTCTGGACTGGCAAACCTCCTCCATAACATATTTAGGAATACAATTAACATCACCCACACACAGATTATATGAATCTAATTTCACTCCTTTACTGAAGAGTATAGACAAAGAACTTACAAATTTCTCTAAAAGCATATTGTCCTGGTTCGGCCGAATTGCCGCATACAAAATGTGTATCCTACCGAAATTTTTATATCTTTTCAGAACAATACCAATTCATATCCCCAAAACCTTTTTCTCTGCTGCTAATGCCCAGCTTAGGAAATTTGTATGGCAGAACAAACACCCTATGGTGGCACTACACACAATCACTAAAACCAGACATAATGGTGGTTTAGGTATTCCCAACCTGCAAGACTACCATTTATCAGCAGTGGCTGACCAATTGATGTATTGGTGGCGAAATTCCACTGACAAGGCCTGGGTGGGCTTAGAAACTGCTCTAAATAAAAATGTAGAACTAAAATACAGAATGATAGCAACAATGTGGGAACTTCCCCCTCCTCCAACTTTTTACTCATCAATTAACACTTCAGACTGGGCATTAAAACAATTAATGAGCACACTTAAAAAAGATCAGGTTCTTTTACCATATTCACAAATACCAATATCATTCCTAGAATACCAAATTCCAGAATTAAACCTTACAACTTGGAAAGGTGAATCGGGGAGAAACACATTACAAGACCTGTTAGAGATATCAGTACTGCAGCCCTTTCCTGCATTAAAAGAAAAATTAGCCTTATCAAGCAAAGATATCTTCGCATATATGAAAATTAGGAGCTTCTTCTCATATACTCATGGTAGAAGACCCAGAATATCCCAGCCCTTATTAAAACTATGGGAGGATCACAACAGGATCAAAAAAGGTATCACTTGCATATACAACTCGTTAAACTCTGATAATCTGCATCCTAAAGCTACACACATTGGGAAATGGGAAGGTGAACTGGGGAAATGCTATGATATTGCAAAATGGTATAAAACTTTCTCCTTCATACATTCCACCTTCAGATGTACCAGCTACCAGGAAGCAATAATCAAGACGATATATAGATGGTACTTTTCCCCAGCTAGACTAGCTACTATTTTTCCTAGTTCCTCCCCAGTATGTTGGAGAGGTTGCGGGAACAAGGGTACCACATTACACATACTCTGGAGCTGCCCGATTATCAAACCAATATGGAAGTCCACATTTAGTCTGATAAATTCTATGCTTCAAGGGAATCTACAGAACACCCCACAATTGGCACTACTTTTATTAGACTATGATAAGATTAAACCTTCTCACCGCACAGTTATAGCCCATCTGTTAATGGCCACGAAACTAGTGATAACCAGGCATTGGAAAGAGACGAATCCACCAAATTTTAATGAGATTATAAACATCATGAATTCCACATGCACCCACGAAAAAATTTTATCTCTACAAACCAATACACATAATAAATACCTATCTAACTGGAATGTATGGCTGAACAACTCTCTGTGCTCAATAAGAGACCAATAACCCCTTCTGCTTTAGACTGAATAGAAACATAAGTGCCTACAGTGAGCCACATACCATAAGTTCAAAGTTAATAGGTCGCACAGTTGCAACCTAGTTATACTTACTTGTTTTGCAGCAAGAAATGACATATATAAATACTAGTGTCCTTGGGAATGAGGACTATGGAAGTCATAACTTTAACGCAGATACAGGCTATAGTTAGTTACATCCTGATTATGCAAGATTTTTCTTCTTATTTTTTACTGTATGTAAAACAATGCACAACCCTTGATATGCATAATCTGGAACTATATGACTATAATATGTGATATACAATTGTCCCATGTACTGCATTGTTCCTATATTGTATGTTTTAATTAATAATAATAAAAAATTATTTAATAAAAAAAAAAAAAAAAAGCTGTAAACAGTTCCTGTGGAGCTTTTCCATGGTCATTTACATCTCCGCTTTATCTCATCTAGACATATGGGATTCTGTTAACTATCTATAAACTTCTGGCCAGACTGCAGTATTTCAAACAGAAGTCAGGTGCACTCGTGTTGGTTTTTAGTAAAAAAAAAAAAAAAAGTCAGTCATAAGCTCTGTCATACAGTTGAGGGGGGGGGGTTTGTTCTTGCTTAGTCTGTTCGTGGGGTACACAAGAGGACATCACATCAGCACATGTGGCATAAACATTCCTTCAAGTCTTTTAGGCTGTCAGCTCTGTTGCCCCCACTTTTTGTAAACACACTTGCAGGGTCAGTTCTGAACATAACAAAACCACAGATAATGCAGCTCAACAGCCCTCTTGATCTCCCTCTCATTCTGCCTACTTAACCCTTTAAACTCCAAAAAGCAGGTACCAAAGACATTGCGACACTTTCTATAGTAATTTTTCTAAAATCATCAGGATCAAATAATCAGCTCCCCAAGAATAATCTGAGCAGAGATCTGGAATTAGTGACAATATTCACTTGTGGCCGACTCTTATTCCAGACACCTGTCAAGAATCTCCAAGGGTGCTCAGCTGCTAAACTACAGTAAAAACCAGGTGTTTTCTACAACTATTATCCTCAAACAGCCTTTATGGCTGCCAACAGAGTAGAATCATGGCAACCTTCAGGGACTTGGAAAAACAAACTGTTCTAAGATGGCCGCCACTGAAGGATGGTGGAAGGATGTCATCTTCTCTAACCACCAGATACAGGGGTGGAGTCTGCATTCCAGACGCTATTGTTCCCTCCCGAGGAAAATATTTAAAAAATCTCTTCTTCTCAAATTCTCTCCACATCAAAAACTTTGAAATGTCCCTATCGCCTGTCTCTTTCTTCAATGGACATGCTGAAGGATTCCTGTCACTCTGTCCTGGTCCATCCATCAAAGCCGGTGTGACGCGATGAAAATCGGGGGTGAACAAAAACCCGACGGATTCAGAGAAACTGCCGCATTTTTTTTAAAAAAAAGTATCACTGGACACGTGCTTACCTTCACCAGGAATAGAATCGTGAACTCCGGCGGACCTCAGCGGACTTCAGTGCAGCAGCGACACCTGGTGGACATCGGAAGAACTGCCTTAGTGAATCGCCGGAAGACCCGAATCCACCACTATAAACACGGCGCTGGATCGCGAATGGACCGGGTAAGTAAATCTGCCCCATTATGTCAACTTTGCACTTTTCCATCAGATTTACTTAACTCAACAACAATCTGTCTGTGCATCTTTCCCTTTCCTGCACTGAACTATCGCTAGCGTGCCAGTGGCTCGCTTCGGGAGGACGTTCTTTCTCTTCCAAAACCAGCAGCATAATTTGATTAAGACCCTTACTGGTGCAGCTACTCACCGGCATAAGGGCTGACCTTCAAGCTCAACGATCACTGGTTACAGAGGTTTATCAGAGGGCACCTCTTAACGATCTCCCTATTCCTTAACGATCTCCCTCTTCTCCTAATTCCTGTAAAAATCTCCAGACACCCATTCTTTACCTGATCTCCTATCCTGGCGGCCTATGTCTGATGTGCAGACATCCATCCTATTATCCTATTCAGGCGGCCAATATGTTTGATGAGCAGACATCTGTCCTTTTTTCTCTTAATTCTAACAGCCCCTATATCTGATCTTCACTGCTGCTTCTGTGCTGTCAATGTTGAAGAAGGTCATTGTCTTGTTGCACCAACCGTAGGTAAAGTCTCCTACCCGGGTGACATCCTGGACAACCCCATAGATACAGTGATAGTCATGGTTGGGGTGCATACAGTCAGTCAGAAGAGACCAGCTAGCAAGAAGAAAAAGTAAGTTTGTAATAGAAAACGTGGAAGCATGCTGGCTTCCCTTCAGTGTGACGCTCTTGGAGTGCACACTGTAGTCTGAGCTGTCTGGCCATTGCTCAGATGCTTGGGCTGTACTTGGGTGAGGGCACTGTAAAAGTCATGTGGGGTTTGCACAGTAACTGAGTGATCTAGGAACTGGGATCAACTCACTGGCCTTGCTGAGCAGATTTCTGGCTGCAGCTACTGACACATGAGGGTCTCCCCTGATGACTGAGTCTAACTGGGCCAAATAGTGGGTCACCGGGTAGGCCACCACATTCCTGGGCAGACAGGATTTGCCAGCTTAAGTTTGTGGAATGCATCATTTGCCTCCTGACTAAGGGCAAACGGGAAAGAGGCAATTCAGTCATAAAGGGGCAGCATCTGGCTGGAGGCAGCAGACCTTATCCCAGGGCTGGCTAGTCCTAGAAACATGGGAAGAGGCTTAGTGCCTCGGGACAGGGGCATATTCTAGAATGCCAGCTTTCTTTCCTATGCCAGGTATCTGCTTGTGGCAGAGAAGCAGTGGCCTAAGAAGACCACCTTCTCCAGGCAATACTGTAGTTTGTCTCCGGAAGCTTTGCAACCCTTCTGGAAGAGAAAACACATAAGGTCAATAGATGCACACTGGCACCCGAAATATAGAGGCACAAAAACTGTAGGTTATCCGCATACTGTAAAAGGACAACATCCGGTAGGGGGCTAGTCTGCCAGTCTACTTCTTATAGGGCCGAGGAGTACTGGGGAGTTTTACCCCTCATCTATCCCCCTTGTGGGAATCTGCACCAGGTATACTGGAATACTGAACTGGTAAAGGCAAATAGGTACTGTAGGGGCACAGAGAGGAAAACATTTGCCATATCAATAACAGTGAATAATATGTCACTCTCAGGGACTGCTGCCAGAGAGATTTGTGGGTTAGCAACCACTAGGCTTCAGTACACTCATTGGCAGCTTGGAGGTCATGGACCATCCTACATGTATCCGGCTGTTCTTTTTTGGATCTTTTTCTTGACTGGGAAAGAATTAAATCTTCCTCGGGCTAGCAGGGGGGGGAGTCACACTTCAGTTCTACATTGAAAGGAGCTAAACCTGTCTGGGGGGAATGAACTCGCCGACGTTCTCTACCGCTACCACCCCCTACCTAGTCTTGTCCTTTCAGGGGCTTCTCCGTTTCGCAGAATGTAGCGACTCACTTCAGTCCATTCAGTAATGTCTCCTCCACGCAAGTTAAAGTATGCTCCCTTGAGCTGTGCTCATCCGGGATCGGAACTTCTTTCAGTCCTACTTTAGTAGTGGTCTCTGTTCCCTCTGTGCGTCAATCTGTCAGAGTCTTATTGATCCCTCTGTACACAAGTCTGGCAGAGATGTCTCTAGTCCGTTAACACCTTTGGTAACAACCTGTTACAGAACATCTAGCAAAGTGCACTAGATGTACACTACACTAACAGGTCATCCCCCATGTGTCCAAAAGCTGTAAACAGTTCCTGTGGAACTTTTCCATGGTCATTTACATCTCCGCTTTATCTCATCTAGACATATGGGATTCTGTTAACTATCTATAAACTTCTGGCCAGACTGCAGTATCTCAAACAGATGTCAGGTGCACTTGTTTTGGTTTTTAGTCAAAAAGGAACAAAAGTCAGTCATAAGCTCTGTCATACAGTTGGAGGGCTTGTTCTTGCTTAGTCTGTTCGTGGGGTACACAAGAGGACATCACATCAGCACATGTGGCATAAACATTCCTTCAAGTCTTTTAGGCTGTCAGCTCTGTTGCCCCCACTTTTTGTAAACACACTTGCAGGGTCAGTTCTGAACATAACAAAACCACAGATAATGCAGCTCAACAGCCCCCTTGATCCCCCTCTCATTCTGCCTCCTTAACCCTTTAAACTCCAAAAAGCAGGTACCAAAGACATTGCAACACTTTTTATAGTAATTTTTCTACAATCATCAGGATCAAATAATCAGCTCCCCAAGAATAATCTGAGCAGAGATCTGGAATTAGTGACAATATTCACTTGTGGCCGGCTCTTATTCCAGA
This sequence comes from Engystomops pustulosus, assembly GCA_019512145.1. Taxonomy (NCBI): domain Eukaryota; kingdom Metazoa; phylum Chordata; class Amphibia; order Anura; family Leptodactylidae; genus Engystomops; species Engystomops pustulosus. The sequence goes on from WNYA01002054.1 coordinate 12,504, forward strand.
CACCTGTCAAGAATCTCCAAGGGTGCTCAGCTGCTAAACTACAGTAAAAACCAGGTGTTTTCTACAACTATTATCCTCAAACAGCCTTTATGGCTGCCAACAGAGTAGAATCATGGCAACCTTCAGGGACTTGGAAGACATAAATAACTATTGACACATAGACAATCAGTCGTACACACACACACACAGAGAAGTAGATACCACATGGGATTATAAGGCTGTGGGGCTATGGGGAATCACGCACCATCTGGACAAGATGCAATCAAACTTTTGGGGACACTTCCTGTTGACATACAGGGACCAGTAGTGGGAAATGACACTGTTAATAAGTAGTATCCATCTTTTTAATGGAGGGGGCTCCTTGTCCTTCCAGGTCATCATCACCACTTTCAGGGCATAGTATAAGACAAGTCTAAAGAAAATTTTGTCATAGTGGCCATTGAAAACTTCATTTATGATGCCGAGGAGACACACAGAGGGAGACAGTAAGCATGGGAATACAAAGTGCAGATTTAGGAATTCCAGCACTTCGGACCAGAAGACATGAACCCTAGGGCAGGACCAGACACAGTGCAGGAAGGATCCGACTTCAGTCTGACAGCGAAAGTAAAGATCATTGGGCATTGCTCCCATGCGGAATCGTCTAGCAGCGGTGAAATATACTCAATGTAGAAATTTAGACTGGATCAGGAAGTCCCTCGCACTCACTACAGATGTGAAGTGGGACAGTTCGACCTCCCTCCAGTCATCATCCGACAGGTCAGGGATATCCTGTCTCCAGCATTCATGGGCTCTATCAAACGGTCTGGACTTTTGCTCTTGTAGTAGAGCATAGCATTGAGTGAGTGGCTTAGGGAGGTCTGGGGTACTCATCAGAGTCTCTAGTTTGGAAAATTTCACTGTCAGGCTAAAGGAGCCGAATTCATTTTCAAAAATCATTTTGAATATGTTAATACGCCCGTACAGGGGCAAGGGGAGAGTGGCCCAGGCTTTTAGGTGCGATTCCGTTGCAGTTATCAGGGGTGTAATGTTTAACTCCGTATATGCCTGAACCTTGCGTGATACCTGGACTCCTAGATATTTAAAAGTGGACACCACCTGGACCGGGATGGGGAGCGAGTGTACCCCTACATCTGATAAGGGAAAAAGGGCCGATTTATCCCTGTTAGCCCGGAGACCCGAGAACCCTCCATAGCGTTCTATCAGGGACAGAAGGGATTCCAGAGAGGGGCCCACATCCCCAAGGCATACCAGTGTATTATCAGTGTACAGGGATACCTATTCAATAATAGTACCTCTAGTAATGCCCTTAATGCCATCGGAGTGATGGATCGCCACAGCGAGGGCCTCAAGGGCAAGTGCGAAGAGGAGGGGAGATAGTGGCAACCCTGTCTAGTGCCCCTGGCCATAGGGAGGGTGAGATATTAAGATTGGTCCTTACCCTAGCCTTAGGGTCGTTATACAGTAATCTATCTAGTGCTGTGAAGCGAGGGCCAATACCCAGCCTGGGCAAGAGGGTCCACAAATAGGGCCACTCCACAGAATCAAATGTCTTGTAATTATCTAAGGATAATATAAACCCCGGGTCTGATGACCTCTCTGCCTCCGCTATGTTTAGGTGTAGTCTTTGTATGTTTATGTCAGTTCCCCTCCCAGGCATGAAGCCTGTCTGGTCCAGGTGAACCAAGGATAATATTACTTTGGTAAGCCTTGTTGCCAGAATTTTTGCTAGTATTGTAACATCTGAGTTTAGGAGGGAAATTGGACGGTATGAGTCTGGAAGTAGCTGTTCCTTACCAGGCTTAGGAAGAACTACAATAAGGGCCTCTCGCATGGAGTCAGGGAGGGAACCATTGTCAAGTGCAGCGGAGCACAGGCTAAGGAGATGGGGGACCAGAGTCTCACAGTTATCCCTATACCACTCACCTCCCAGCCCGTCAAGTCCAGGTGTCTTACCGGGGGGTAACGATTGGATGGCCAGTTCCACCTCCTACGCTGAGAGCGGGGCATCAAGCTCCGATGACTGCTCCGGTGTGAGCCTCCAGAGTGGGAGACTATCAAGGAATCTGGAAATCTAGACGGAAGAGGCGGACAATCTGGAGCTGTAGAGAGAAGAGTAAAATTTGTGAAAAATCATGTTTATGGCCCGGAGTTATGTGATCAAATCTCCGTTACCGTCAAGGATACAGGGAACGGAAGCACAAGGACGTTCAGCCCACGAGAGATACCCAAGCAGCTTCCCATTTTTATCTCCAAATTCAAAGATGGACGCTTCCCTGGCTAGCAGGTTCTTTCTGGTGCGCTCCTTCACTACAGCTAGATGGTTCCTCTGTGCCTGAGCCCAAGTCTTTTTGCTCCCTGGAGTAGGCTTCTCTAGATATTCCTTTTCTGCAGTAACCAGTGCAGCGGTCAGCCTTTCCTCTTGCGCATTCAATGACTTTCTATACCCCCGACATAAATGCTCCCCGAAACCGAGGACTTGTATGAGTCCCAGACTAGGAGAGAATCAGGATGGGTTGAGTGTACGTCCCAGAACTCACTGTGCGCTGCCCTAACAGTACTCTGTACTGAGCGGGAAAGAGAGGGAAGTGCCATATGTGGCTCACAGGCCAAGTTGACCAAAAGAGATAGCACATCAGTCATGGGGTACAATTTACGAGGCACGAGCCCCAATGTAAACCAATATTAGAAAACCATAACAGTGATTTGGAACCTTGACGTCTATTCAAGACTAAGTCAAGCATTGTCACAGCACATCAGATAAAAGGATATCGGTCCAGTTACTCAGGAGGTGCGGGCCTTCCAGCAGGATCCCGAGGAGCTGCATCGGCCCAATGTAGGGCTTCAGTTGGGTGAAGAATCGAGTCTTCTGGCCGTCCACAATTTGGAGCTTGGAAGGGTACATCATGGAGTATTTATACCCTTTGTCACAGAGATGAGCACGAACCTCGGTGAACTGTGCGCGCTGTTTCCTGACTGATGCAGAGAAATCAGGATAAAAGCAAAACTCTGCTATCAGCATACTGAATTTCTCCCTTGGTACGGACTGCCCTGAGGATAGAGTCCCTGTCCCTAAAATGCAGCAGCCGGGCCAGAAAGTGCCTTGGATTGCCCCCTGGGGGGTCAGGGCGGGATGGCACTCTATGGGCCCTTTCCACTGTGAAGAACGGGGAGAAGTTATTTGCAGGTAGCATATTTTTGAGCGAATTTTCAAAAAAGGATACAGGGTCTGACCCCTCCACTTTTTCGGGAAGGCCAACCACTTTGACGTTGCTCCGTCGCAGACGGTTTTCGGAATCATCAGCTCTGTCGATGGATGCAGACATCTGGCGCTGAAGCTCTCTTATCTGTGTCGGCATAGGCCTCTGGACATCCTCCACCTCAGATATTCTGCGTTTAGTTTCGGTGATTTGCTCCTTGGCCTTATGGGTATCATGCGTTAGCAAAACAAAGTCCTGTTGCAGCTCATCCACCTTATTGACAAGTTTGGACTGGCACCCGTTTATGGCTACCAGCACCTCTGCAAATTTGCGGTCCAGCTCCGTGGCAGGGTCAGGTGGGTCAGTGCCATCCTCATAGCTCTCAAGCTGTGGCGGGCTCTGGGAGCCTTCAAAGAGGGAGAGGAGTTTGGGGACCCCCGAGGAGAGCAAGGCTGTGTGCGGGAGAATTTCCCCAACTTTTTGGCAGCGTTTGACTGTCTCTGCGCAAGGACGGCTTGGGATGTGGAGCATTCAGGGACTGGAATGGAGGATCTTCATGGATGGATTCATCATCCGATGGAGGCGCAGACGCCCTGGATTGTTGGTTGTGACTGGCCCGTGCAGTATTATTTGTACCTATGGCTTAGAAAGAATTAGGGGACCATTGCTTTGTGCTAGCACTGTCCACATATGTGTCCCCCATTCATCCTCATAGATTATTTTGAGCTTTCTAATTTGCAGATAAGATAGAGCAACACTTATGAACATGTGAAAAATTTAAAAAGCTCAGTCATAAATGGATGAAATTATCTTTTTACATGAATTTCTTTATTTTATTCCCATTACATTTTCTCATTTTGCAGCTGATTCTGAGTGTAAATCCGTCCCCAGTTGTGTATATAAGCGGCTGCAGAGTGACGGCCTGTGCCTCTCCTGTGCTGAGGATCTGCAGAGCCGGGGGACGCTGTGCTGGAGGAAAAGACCTTGTCCCTGTCATGAGCTGCTCTCCTCTTCTTATTGTCTATTACTTGCTTATCTTTGTGCTACCTGTAAAATCTGATGGAAGCAGTAACATAGGATGCTTTATGCCGGGGGTCAACCCGGAGATAGACTATGATTATTACAAGGAGGGAGATGTCATTATAGGAGGACTGATCTCCGCTCATACTGAATGTTTTATATACATTGCCAGGTCTTTTCGTCAACAAAATTGTCTGGACTCTCATTGTGCATTGTAAGTACAACATCCTCCCCTTACCAAACTAAATAAGTTTTCAGTTTTTTTTACAGTTTTCTAGATCTTCTTGATATCATATCATAAGAAACTTCATTCTTTACTTCCTGTGGATAAACACCGGTCTGTGATCATGTGATGTCACACAGGTGGCCAGTTTGTTAGTATCACACAGCTCTGATGACATCTGTGTGACACCTGTGTGACATTACATAACAATGGTCCGCTGTTTTTCCACCGAAAGCAAACAATGAAGTTTCCTATTTCATGACAACAAGAAGCCGGCGGCTCCCGATCCCAAACCCAATGTTAAGCACATTAAAAAAATAAACTTAATACTCACCTTCCGGCGATACTCACCCCCGTTTCTTGGCTCCAGCTCCCGATCCTCGGCGGTGGCTCTCGATCCCAGGCGGCGGCTTCTGTCTTCTTTCTTCTCTTGCTGGTGGAGTCGCGTTCAGGCGATCTCCCCACCAGCGCTCTCTATGATGCGGTGGTGTCGCCGTTGATGACGTCGTCAGCGGCGACACTGCCGCATCATAGTGAGCGCCGGCAGGGAGATCACATGGAAGCGAATCAGCCGGCAAGAGAAGAAAGAAGACAGAAGCAGCTGGTAGCCGCTGCTGGGGACCGGGATCCGCCGCCGAGAATCGAGGGTGAGTATCGCTGAAAGGTCAGTATTAAGTTTATTTTTTTAATGTGCTTAACATAAAGGGGGCAAGCTGGCTGTATACTATATGGGGGTGGCTGGCTGTATACTATGTGGGGCTGGCTGTATGCATAAGGGGGCTGGCTGGCTGTATACATAAGGGGGCTGGCTGTGTACTATATGGGGCTGGCTGGCTGTATACTATATGGGGCTGGCTGGCTGCATACTATATGGGGCTGGCTGGCTGTATACATAACGGGGCAAGCTGGCTGTATACTATATGGGGCTGGGTGGCTGTATACTATATGGGGCTGGCTAGCTGTATACTATATGGGGCTGGCTGGTTTTATACATAAGGGGGCTGGCTGTATACTACATGGGGCTGGCTGGCTGTTTACTACATGGGGCTGGCTGTATACTATATGAGGCTGGCTGGCTGTATACTATATGAGGCTGGCTGGCTGTATACTACATGGGGCTTGCAGTATACTACACCCTTGGCTTATTATCGAGTCAATTGTTTTTCCCAGTTTTTGGTGGTAAAATTAGGGGTCTCGTCTTATACTCGGGTCGGTTTATACTCAAGTATATACAGTACATAACATTTTCTATTTTCAAAATATCTGCTTTATGTTTTCATCACATTTAATTTTGATGACACATGGTTTACAAATCATTAATTGTAAGTTTTTAATAATATTTGAAATATATAACATTACAAAACCTCCTATACATCACTCCATTTACAAATCTACACCTGTCATGTAATCAGAAACAGCTTTTAGGAAGATTGTTAATCCATAGAAATCTTCATTGTAATTGAAACACAATGATGGTGAAATTTAGAATGGTCCAATTTTGTCAGTCCCAAAATGTATACATTCACAAAAGTTAAAAAGAAAATCCATCGTAAAAATTGTTACACAAGACACCCCGCAAGTGGATGTTACTTGTTTTGAGGGTGCACTAAGAGGTGGAGAAGGGAAGGAGGGCCATGCAGAAGCCAGTTTTGCCACTAGAATTTAGTGTTTTTAGAATTTTTATTTTCTGCTTACGTTGCCATGTGAGGGCTTATTTTTTGCAGATGCATTTTTCAGCACTACATATTTAGGGTGTGCTCTATTACTGAAAATGTATTAACTTTTTTGTGGGGAGGTTGTAAAAAAACATCAATTCTGTAACAGATTTTTTTTCTCTTTTTTTTGGCGGGGTTTTTAAAATACACCCTAAGTACTATGTTTTCTTTATTCTAAGAAACAGTACAGTCACCGTGATACCAAATTGTTATATTTTTGCTTACATTTTACTAATTTTAGAGCTGATTCTTCTTTGGGTCTAGGACATACTATTACTGTATTCATTGCAATCTGCTGCGCTCCATGCAGTAATAGTATGTCCTGGACTAGCAACAGGTAAGAAAAAAAAACAATTGGCTGAAAAAAATACTGACACTGACTATTCCCCAGCTCACAAAGTATTTATCAGAGTGCTCCTTGACTATGCCCTAGTCAAACCATCCTTCTTATAAGGACCGGTGGTTGATCTAGATATTTCCTCGACTAATGAAAGCACAATTTACATGTTGTCCCATTCCCAGGGCTTCTCTAGATGTACAATAACACAGAGAAATTCCTAAAGCCTTGCTATCAGTCTAACAAGTCTAACAACCCTTGTGTCCCATCAACACTTGCATTAACCCCTGTCCGGACTGGCGATTCTAGACATTTTGTTGTTTATTTGGCGAGAGCAATTTTTATAAATTTGACATGTACAAAACCAAAATTACAGCACAAAGAATTTTATATAACCCAATAACACCAATTTTTTTTAAAGCAGACATATGTCCCATTTTATTCTCAATTCTGAATAAAATTATATATTTAAAAAAAATTAATAAAAATGTACTTAGATGGCAAAAATGTGCCCCAAACAGTAATATGTTTTACACCTCCAAAATGTAATAGATAAACATGTGTAGCGTTCATATATAGTGTTGAGTAGAACTAAATGGCAAAGTTTGAGTCCTCATTAAACATTGGATCGGCAGCCAGAAGACCAAAGCTGAGCGACAGAAAGGCCACAAAAGCTAGGGAGAGGCTGCCGAGTCAGACATGGCCAGTCAGATAGGCATGGACTTAGTAAAATTAATGATTTCCCTTTACAGAGCGGTTCAGTAAGTAGCGAGCTGCTATGGTAAGGGACAGGTGAAAATCTGAAATAATTGCCCTTTTAAGGGTACTCTGAAGAACTGCAGCTTAAGTCTTAGTAATATTCAAATTTACAGCATTTTACAGTGTTATATTATTGTAAGTCTTACTATGCATCATACAGCGTTATCTTACCCTAGCCGTCTTAGTTATATCTGCATCACATATTACTATATCACTATACCAGTCTGAATTCTATTTACACAGAACTTTTTACCCTATCAATGTATTTCTTATTTTCAGTGTCCATTTTCACTGCATTCATTTATACCTAACAAGCAGTGCCAGTGACAGTATGAATCATATCTATATTATCATTTGGGCACGACAGAGCTAGAGGGAGGATGCTACTGGAGAGAGGTTCAGTCAAATATAATTAACCTCTTCATGCTCATTAATGCACTATGACTACATAGAGAGCTGTAGCTTAGCTCAGTACATCATGGAGCCAATGCAGATTTAGCCCTTCCTCTACCAGCGAAGTCCAACCTCAATCTAAATTGTCTACTATGTTTTTTTTTGTGCCATTTGAAATTGTATTGATATGGGAAATGTTATTTAGTTACTAGTTTGGTTGGTAAAACAATTTTTATGAAATGGAATAATGTAGAATTTTGGAAATGACAAATTTTTCTACAATTTTGCCAATTTTTTTTTTTTTTTAATAAATAAAGACGAAATTTATCAATCAAAAATTTTAAAATCACTTTGGTATAGTAAAGTGTTCAAAAGTCATAACCTTATAAGGCAACAGATGTCAAATTACAAAATATGGGGAATGCTAGGAAGGGCATTTCCTACCCTGCCTGAGGGGCCTGGCTGTTTAGTGGTGTAAAAGCTGCTGACAGTGACCCTTTCATTCCATTGGCAGGATAAAATATCTTATATTTTATTAACATATTCAGCATAAACACATATTCCAAAAAATATATTCAAAAACATAATGTGTTATTGTTCTAAACCTCTTTCCAGCATCCGTATAGAGATCTATAGAAGCATCTTGTCCTTCATCTTTGCTGTGGAGGAGATTAATAGGGATCCTTACCTCCTCCCTAACATCACTCTGGGATATCATATAGTGGACACTTGTGGAGAAGAAATCAAAGCTGCAAAATCTTTCTATCAAATCCTGTCCGGGAGAAGAAATGAGGTTTCTAATTATTCCTGCAGGTCTCGTGGTGAGGTGGCCGCCTATGTGGTTGATAGTAACTTTAACACAATACAAGCCGTTCTTCCATTATCTGATCTGTATAAGTACACGCAGGTAAGTGACACCTGACCTCCTGCCTATCCCTGACTACGAGATTGCCTGACATTCCTGTACCTCGACCTTGGCTGCCACCGCGGAAAAGTCACGCCTGTGGACTGACCTGGTGGTACCTCGCTGCAGCAAGACCATCCTGCTTTGTGGCAAGCTCTGGTGAAGACCGGGTGCCACTTAGACTCCAGTCCCAGGTGTTGGCTTGTGTGCTCATCCGCATTGGTTCAGAGGATCCACTATCTGACAGTAAGATCTGCCAATGGATCTCGCCGAGGTTCCGCTACCTATTCCGTCCAATCTTACCTCCATCGTGGTCCAGCAGTCCCGGCAGATTGCTGTGCAAGGTGAACAGCTAGGAGAAGTCACCGCCATGTTACAGCAATTGTTGGCAACTCAGACATGACGTCAAGCTCCTGCAGCTCCTCCTGCGGCCCCTCCTGCTGCTTCGGTTAGCTTGCCTGCCGCTGAACCTAGGCTATGACTATCTATGCCCAATGAGTATGATGGGAACCCCAAGCTATGCAGGGGCTTTATTAACCAGTGTCCCCTGCACATTGAACTCATGCTGTCTTAATTTATCACAAAGTGATCCAAGGTGGCATTTATCATCTGCCTCCTCTCCAGGAAGGCCCTGGCCTAAGCTACCCCTCTTTGGGAGATATACCATCTGGTAACAGCTACTCATATGGCATTCCGTTTTTTGTTCGACATGCGGTCTATGGAGCATGCCGAAGAGTTACACCACGAGTAACCCCAAGTCCGTCCACGACGTTTAACTCACCTGGCTCCTGCTTTCCAAAGGCCGCTTCAGCACCCGACTGTACCATCTGCAGAGGAGCCTATGCAGGTGGACAGAGCCAGACTCTCCTCCCAGGAGCGTTTCAGAAGTCGTCAGGGATACCTCTGCCTGTATTGTGCCAGTCCTGAGCACTTCATTGGGTCTTGTCCTGTCTGTCCCTAACGTACAGGAAACGCCAGCACCTAGGGTTCTTGGCAGAAGCGTCCCTAGGTGTAAGCAAATCTTCTCCACACCTGGCTATTCCTGTGCTTCACAGCAATGGAACCTACACCCAGATCCAGTTCTCTGCTTTCTTGGACTCTGGTTCTGCAGGGAACTTTGCGGATGCCGCTTTGGTCACCCGGCTTCACATCCTTCTCGAGAAGTCTCTGGTCATCTCATCGGTCAGTGGACAAATCCTCTCCAATCCGCTACTGCACCGAGCCAATTTCCCTGCAGGTCGGTGTTTTGCGTAAGGAGAGGCTGTTCTTCTATGTGCTGTCACGCTCTACCTAGTCTCTCCTGCTGGGTCTTCCATGGCTGCAGCTCCATGCACCTGTTCTCAACTAGATGTTGGGGGAAATTCTTTGTTGGAGTCTACAGTGTCAGTCCCGCTGCTTGGTGGCGTCTCTACCAGTACCCTTCTTGGCCTCCTCCATGATTCCCAAGTCTTTGAAGGGCCTACCAACGTGTTACTTTGCTGACATGTTCTCCAAGAAGCAGGCAGAGACATGACGCCACATCATCCCTTGGACTGCCCTAAAGAGCTGATGCAGGGTACCTCTCTTCCCCACGGTCGGGTATACCCTCTCCGCACCGGAGACCGCTGCCATGTCCGAGTATGTTAAAGAGAAACTGCATAAAGGGTTTATATGAACGTCCTCCTCTTTAGCTGGTGCATGATTCTTTTTTTGTGACCAAGAAGGATGGCTCTCTTCGTCCTTACATTGATTATTGCGGACTTAACAAGATCACGGTTAAGAACCGCCTGCTGTTTGACGGCCTGCGCAATTCCAAGATTTTCTCCAAGCTGGAGAAATTCCGGATCCACAAGTATGATGAATAAAAAACAGCATTTAACACCCGAGATGTAAGATTTACTTACCTGGTCCATTCGCGATCCAGTGGCGCGTTCTCTGCGGAGGATTTGGGTTCTGCCGGGATTCACTAAGGTAGTTCCTCAGAGTGCACTGAAGTTCACCGCCCTATTGTGGGTGCAGGTAAGCGCTTGACACTTTTTTTTTTAAAATGAGGTGGTTTTTCCGAATCTGTCGGGTTTTCGTACGGCCACTTTGTGACCCACCAGTTTAACGTAAGGCAAGTTCTTGGCTGTCTATGGGCTAATCGTCTCTATGCCAAGCTCGACAAGCGTTAGTTCCACCAACAAAGTCTTCCTTTCCTCGGTTACATAAACGCAGACAAAGGTCTACAGATGGATCCTGCTAAACTGTCTGCAGTTCTGCAGTGGCTTTGTCCAGAAGGCCTATGTGCAATTCAGAGGTTTCTCAGCTTCGCAACCTATAATGGGCAGTTTATTCCACATTACTTTAATCTGGTGTCTTCCATCGTGGCACTCACAAAGAGGGGGGCCAATCCACGCCTCTGGCCCTCGGCGGCTGAAGAGGCCTTCTCAAAGTTAAACTATGCCTTTGCCTCAGCTGGTCAATTTTCTTCTCACACTTCACCCTCTTAATCCACTTCTGACCTTTGGAGAAGAATATCAAAGCTGATGCCCTTTCCCGTACTTCCGATGTCGTTGGAGAAGACCAGGTTCCTCAGCATATTATCTCTCCGGAACAATTGGTTGTTGTCTCTCCGATGGATCTTCGTCAGCTTCCCCCTGGCAAGACATATGTCCGGCCTGCACTGCGGAAGAGGATATTGTCTTTGGCACATTCTTTGCGCCTGGATGGGAACTCTGGGGTACAACGCTCCGTGGCCCTCTCTCCCGCTACTACTGGTGGCCTGACTTAGTCAAAGATGTTCAGGACTTTGTGTGATCCTGCACTTTTTGTGCCCGTAATAAGCCTTCCTGCCTGAAAGTGGCTGGCCTCTTGCTTCTGTTACCGATACCCAGTCGCCTATCGTCACATGGACTTTGTCACGGACCTTCCACATTCCTCTGTTATCTGGGTGGTGATGGACAGGTTTTCTAAGATGTCTCATTTTGTCCCTGTTCCAGGTTTTCCGTCTCCTCCACATATCGCCAGCTTGATCTGTAAACATATTTTCTGGCTGCATGGTTTCCTTTACACATCATGTCTGATCGAGGGGTTCAATTTGTATCTAAGTCCTTGAGCTCCCTCTGTATCCAGCTCCAGGTAAAATTGGACTTTTCCTCTGCTTATTACCCCCAGTCTGATGGTCAGTTGGAGAGAGTGAACCAGACTCTGGGCTGCTATCTTCATCATTTTGTTTTATCCTGTCAAGACGACTGGTCCACTCTTTTCTTATAGCTTCCTGGACTCTGCATCTGCCAGCTCTACACCATTTTTTATCAATTATGGGCTGCATCAACGTCCTCCTCTTCCTCTGCCCGTGTCCTCAGACATTCTTGCTGTTGAGGAGTTGGTACGAATTCTGAAGTCTATCTGGGAGCAGACTCGCCTTTCCTTGTTACAGGCTTCTGCCTGAACCAAGCTCCAGGCAGACAATGATGATAAGGTCTGGTTGTCCTCCAGGGTACAAGCTGGGTCCTCGATTCCTGGGTTCTTTTGAGGTGCTGACTCGCATCAATCTGGTGTCCTACAAGCTGTTCCTTCCTCCCACCATGCTCATCCCAAACTCCTTCGATGTCTCCCTGCTCAAGCCTGTCATCCTGAACAGCATCTCTCGGCAAGTACCCCCTCCTGCTCCTGTGGCTGACTTCTCCGACATCTATGAGGTAAAGGAGATCCTTGATATGAGTAAGCCATTCTTCTTGGTTGTCTGAAAGGGGTGCGGGCCTGAGGAGAGATTTTGGGAGCCCAAAGACAATATCCTGGACCATGATCTCCTGCAGAGATTTTTCCAGCACAAGAAGAGGGGGAGGCCGAAGGGGAGGGGGTTACAGTTACAGGTGCTTCTGCAAGGCATACCGCGAGTTGCAGGCTCAACTATGCCTCTCGGTGCCCATGGGGGCGGTACCTGCGCTGCTTACCCGTCCCGCTTTGGATTCCCATCCTCGGCCCATGCGTGTGCATCCCCGTCTCCCAGGGCACCCATGCGCGCTGGCTTCAGGATATTTAAAGGGCCAGCGCAATTGGTAATTGGCACTGGCCATTTTCCAGAAGGCTATTTATATCTGCCTCTCCCGTCACACCCTGCCGGATATTCGTGCCTTAGAGAAAGCTTTATCTGATGCCCTGAGCTATTATTGTGATTTCTGGTTGTGACCCCGGTTCCGTCCCCGACAACCTGGTGGAACCACACAGCAGCAAGACCAACCTGCTTTGCGGCGGGTTCTGGTGACAGGTGTTGGCTTGTGTCATCGTCTGTGGTGGTTCAGAGGATCCACCTCCGATCCTGACAGAATGCATTATGATTTCAAGAACATGCTTATTGTTTCAGTCCATTATGAAGTATATGAATCAATATGCAAATAAGCTAGCAGAAGACCTGAAACAGCACTCCAACAGTCGGTGCACCAGAAGGGTTCCTACCCCATAGGTATCATCAAAAAATCCAGGCAGGTTGAGAAGTTCTTCAAGGTACAACAATATTTAGCTTCCTTCTTGGATCATAGTTAATGTAGAAAATAAACAAAGCTAAAGAGTTGCTAATCTCAGGCAGCCATCTTTGATTGCACTCAAGCTACTACTGTAGTATTTGTATGTTTTTCTGAATTTTGAGATATAATATAATACTGTAATTACTGTATCACTTTATTTTAGAATGTTAAAAGATGGACATAAAATACTGATGTACTCTGTTTATACAGGTTATTTATGGTGTGACAGACCCGTTCATGTATAGAAGAGATTTACTACACTCCAGCACATTTCTGTTTACTCCAAATGTCCAGAACTAGTACAAAGCTATCATAAAGTTTCTAAAGTTCTGTGCGAGGAATTGGCGTTGGTGGGAATTATTCTAACTCTTAGTAGTATTGATATAGAGGTAAGAGAAGTGATGAAGATGATGGCCGAGCATGAGATCTGCATTGACTTCATAATTAGTCTTATAATTGGTTGAACTTGATGGACAAGTGTCTTTTTTCAACCGTAGAAACTATGAAACTATGAAACTATATTAGATCCCGTATGTGATTGATAAATCATCTGCTGAGGTTATAGTTATCTGTGGACCTTACTCACCAGCAAACCAAAATTATATCCTCAGATCTAAGAAGATGATTGAGAACATCACCCTAATATTTCATGAGTCGTGGACTTCTGCTTTCTATACGTCATCACTTGACATGATACGATTGCTGAATTGCAGTTTTGTGTTTATGGTGCCAAGAATAACAATTCCTAAAGTTGTTAAATCCATTCTTCATGTTAATCCTTTATCACATCCAGACGATCCACTGCTGGAGGAAATATTTTTCATATTATTTCAATGTTTGACTAAAAACAAGAAGATGAATGCAGTTTATGAGTATCACTATGAGGTTACTGGTGTGAACTGCACTGAGGAGAATTATATTCCATCAGCAGAATATGAGTTTAGAGATTTCAGCTTATATTATACTTATGTATCTGTGTATATTCTCGGCCAGGCCATACACACAATGAAGCTAAGAGAAGGTGATTTAGTACAGCGCCATAAGGTAAGTGGTAACAATATAATATATCCAGAATGATCACGTAGCGTTGTGTATAGTATTTGTATTTATTATGATTCTTACATTTATCATTTCCAATCTTTACATTATGAGACCTGACAGATTCCCCCTTAAATTCCCCCTTAGATAAAGTACCTTATATACTCGATTATAAGCCTAGTTTTTCAGCACAAAAAATGTGCTGAAAAACCCAAACTTAGCTTATACTCATAGTATCATAGTATATATATATAGTATATAAGGCTAGAAGGAGACGCAAGTCCATCAAGTCCAACCTTCAAGAATTAAATAAATGTTTTATCCCCATAACCCGTGATATTTTTGCTCTCCAGAAAGTCATCCAGGCCGCCCCTAAACACATACACAAAAGAGGCCAGAACAACCTCCTGCGGCAGAGAGTTCCACAGTCTCACTGCTCTTACAGTAAAGAACCTTTGTCTATGGTGATGGTAGAATCGCCTCTCCTCTAGGCGCAGAGGATGCCCCCTTGTCCTGGTCACAGGCCGAGGTATAAAAAGATCTTTGGAGAGATCCTTGTACTGTCCGTTCAGGTATTTGTACATTGTAATGAGGTCTCCCCTCAGTCGTCTTTTTTCTAAACTGAATAATCCCAAATTTTGTAATCTGTCATTGTATTCTAGTCCCCCCATTCCCCTAATAATCTTGGTTGCTCTCCTCTGCACCCGTTCCAGCTCTACTATATCCTTTTTATACACTGGTGCCCAAAACTGTACACAATATTCCATGTGTGGTCTGACCAGGGTCTGACCAGGGACCAGGGCAGAACTATGTCTTTATCATGAGAATCTATTCCTCTCTTGATACATCCCATAATTTAATTTGCTTTAGCAGCAGCCGCCTGGCTCTGGTCACTAAAATTAAGTTTACCATCCACCAATACGCCCAAGTCCTTTTCAGCTTCAGTTTTACTAAGTAATTGACCGTTTAGAACATAATTATACTTTTTGTTTCCATGGCCCAAGTGCATAACTTTACATTTATCTACATTAAACCTCATCAACCATTTCTCTGCCCATCCCTCAAGCTTCCACAAATCCCTCTGTAATGCTAAACTATCGACCTCAGTATTTATTACTTTACACAGCTTAGTATCATCTGCAAATATTGAAACTTGACTGTGTAAACCCACTACAAGGTCATTAATAAAAATATTAAAAAGAAGTGGCCCCAATACTGACCCCTGTGGCACTCCACTGGTAACATCAACCCAATCTGAGAATGTGCCATTAATGACCACCCTCCGTTTTCTATCACTAAGCCAATTACTTACACAGATTTTCTCCTATTCCCAGCAGTCTCATTTTATATATGAACCTTTCATGTGGCACGGTGTCAAATGCCTTTGAAAAGTCCAGATATACAACATCCACGGCATCCCCCAGATCCAGTCTTGAACTTACCTCCTCGTAGAAACCAATCAGATTAGTCTGACAGGACCGATCTCTCATAAACCCATGCTGACGCTGGGTTATAAGGTTGTGCACAGTGAGATACTCCAGGATAGCATCTCTAATAAACCCCTCAAATATTTTCCCCACCACAGCAGTTAGACTTACGGGTCTGTAGTTTCCAGGATCGCTATTTGATCCTTTTTTGTATATTGGTACCACATTTGCTATGCGCCATTCCTGTGGAACATAACCAGTCCTCAGTGAATCTTCAAATATTAAAAATAACGGTCTGTCTATCACCGTACATAATTCATGCAGAACCCGGGGGTGTATGCCACTGGCAGGCTATATACACTGGGGCAGGGGCTGGCAGGCTATATACACTGGGTCAGGGGCTGGCAGGCTATATACACTGGGGCAGGGGCTGGCAGGCTATATACACTGGGGCAGGGGCTGGCAAAATGGTTGCAAAAAAGGACACCAGCCAAGCGTAAAAAGCACTGAACGCGCTGAAATTAGAGATAATGGGGCTCATTTACTAAGGACCCTGCGGACATCCCAAGGATTTCCATTTTGTGCCCTTGGGACAGGGATTTAAAAGGTGTTTTTGGTGCGCGTGATCGGATTTTGGAGCAATCGCGGCAGCTTCAATTCGACACAAATCAGTGGGGAGGCACTCGGACGATCCGATGGATTCGGACAAACCGCAGAATTTAACTTCAAAATTGTGTTGCAAGCCAAGCACTTACATGCACCCTGAAGAAGAAGGTGAACTCCAGTGGACCTGATTGGGGAAGCGACACATGCAGGATATCGGGCGCACGATCTTCATGAATCGTGGCAGAGTTCATCCTCGTTGGACAGTCCAGATCGGGGATCGCGTAGGGAATGGTTAAATAAATGTACCCCATTGTCTACCCACATAATTTTCTATATTTGGTATTGCAGCTGTGATGTTTGATAATTATTAATCTTGTTTGTAATAAGGTCCCTGGTTGGATAACAGAATTCTCCACCCCCTCAAGAAAAGTTTATCAAACTCCCTGTGGCTAGAAAGTTTCAGATCTGAGATGATGGAGTGATGAGAAGCAGGTGTTGTCACAGTACGCTGTAAAGTATTCTTGATATGGTGTTTTGTAGTGTGTTACAAGTGTATTTGTATACAACACAAAATTACCAACGTAAATAAAGAAAAAATATAAACTATATGGAACAATATAGTCTTTATTAATGCATATACAGAGATATTAAAATGGCACAACAATGAAAAAAGATTAAAAACAAGAAAGCAATGCATGTAACCATAGAGTAAGTGTGTAAGACAAATGTAGATCAACAGTGGAAAGGTAGTAAGGACATAGGCAGACAGGGAAGCAATGGTGAGTGGCACAAAGTAATTGTGCAACAATGCAAAATACAAGTCTAAGCCATAATTACCATACCACAACTGAAAACATGCACTGCCCGACCCCGACACGTGTTTCGCA
>WNYA01002054.1:29535-46456 GCA_019512145.1 Engystomops pustulosus
CCAGATACTCCCCTTGAAAAAGCCTTATGCGAAACACGTGTCGGGGTTGGGCAGTGCATGTTCTCAGTTGTGGTATGGTAATTATGGCTTAGACTTGTATTTTGCATTGTTGCACAGTTACTTTGTGCCACTCACCATTGCTTCCCTGTCTGCCTATGTCCTTATTACCTTTCCACTGTTGATCTACATTTGTCTTATACACTTACTCTATGGTTACATGCATTGCTTTCTTGTTTTTAATCTTTTTTCATTGTTGTGCCATTTTAATATCTCTGTATATGCATTAATAAAGACTATATTGTTCCATATAGTTTATATTTTTTCTTTATTTACGTTGGTAATTTTGTGTTGTATGGTATTTTGAGCGGGGATAACGCATATGTGCACTACTTGTATTGCCCATATCCCCTAACTCTATACTATAATAGTATTTAGTCAGAAGGTAAGTAAAAAGTATGGGATAAGAATATTAATACAGTACAGTGTGTAGATATACAGGATAGGAGGAGTAGAACTTTGCCCATACATACAGGATAGGGGTAGTAGTACTGTGCTGTGTCCATATATACAGGATTGGGGTAGTAGTTCTGTGCTGTGCCCATATATACCGGATAGGAGTAGTAGTACTGTGCTGTGTCCATATATACAGGATAGGAGTAGTAGTACAGTGCTATGTCCATATATACAGGATAGGAGTAGTAGTACTGTGCTGTGCCCATATATACAGGAAAGGAGTAGTAGTACTGTGCTATGTCCATATATACAGGAAAGGAGTAGTAGTACAGTGCTATGTCCATATATACAGGATAGGAGTAGGGGGTACCTGCGCTGATTACCCGTCCCGCTTTGGATTCCCATCCTCGGCCCATGCGATGTGCAGCCCGTCTCACAGCCGGCAACCCATGCAGACGCATGGCTTCAGGATAGTCTAAAGGCCAGACCCGATTGGTAATTGGCACTGGCCAGTTTCCCGAAGGCGATGTATAGATCTGCCTCTCCCGTCACACCATGCCGGATATTCGTGCCTTCTTAGCGAAGCTTTATCTGATGCCCTGAGCACTAGTATTGCTGATTTCGGTTTGTTGGGACCCCGCTTTTCCGTCAACGGACCCTGAGTGGAAACACACAGACAGAAAAGACCAAAACACTGACATTTGCGGCGGGTTGGTTCTGGTATTGACAGGTGTTGTTGGCCCTGGTTGTCATGTCTGTGGTGCGTTAAGAGGGCATCAGCCTCCGATACTCTGACAGAATGCCATTATGAGTGCAGAACATGCTTTTGTTTCAGTCCATTATGAAGTATAGTATATGAATCAATATGCACATAAGCCCATAGCGAGAAGACCTGAAACAGCACTCAACAGGTCGGTTGACACCAGAAGGGTTCATACCCATAGAGTACATCAAAAATCAGGCAGGGTTGAGAAGTTACGTCAAGCGCTACAACAATATTTAGCTTCCTTCTGGATCATAGTTAATGTAGAAACTAAACAAAGACTAAAGAGTTGCTAATCTCAGGCAGCAAAGCTTTGATTTGTTCCAATCAAGCTAATACTGCAAGTATTTGTAATGTTTTTCTGAATTTTGGGATATAATATAATCCTTCCTGTATAATTACTTGCTACACTTTATTTGTAGAATGTTAAACGCATGCGACATAAAATACTGTGATGTACTCTGGTTATACAGTTATTTATGGCTGGTGTGGGGACAGACCCGATTCTGTATAGCAGAGATTTACTAAACTCCAGCACATTCTGTTCTTTACTCCAAATGCCCGAACTAGTACAAAGATATCATAAAGTTTCTAAAGTTCTGTGCGAGGAATTGGCGTTGGTGGGAATTATTCTAAACTCTTAGTAGTATTGATATAGGGTAAGAGAAGTGGATGAAGATGATTGGCCGAGCATGAGATCTGCATTGACTTCATAATTAGTATTATAATGGTTTCTGACTGATGCCCAGACAAGTGTCTTTTTCAACCGACCCTAGAAACTAGAAAATATGAAACTATATTGATCCCGTAGTGATTGATAAATCATATGCTGAGGTTATAGTTATCTGTGGATCCTACTCACCAGCAAACCAAAATTATATCTCAGATCTACGAAGCTGCTCTGAGAACATACCCCCTAATATTTCATGAGTCGGGGACTTCTGATTTATATAGTCACACTTGACATGATACGCTTGCTAATTGAAGCTTTTGTGTTTATGCTGCCAAGAAAAACAATTCCTAAAGTTGTTAAATCCATTTCTTCACTGTTAATCCTTTATGCACATCCAAGACGATCCATCTGCCGGGTTTCCTTTCTTTTTTATGAGGAGGCAAATATTTTTCATCGTATTTCATGTTTGACTAAAAACAAGAAGATGAATGGAGTTATGAGTATCCATATGAGGTTATGGTTGTGAACTGACATGAGGAGATTAATTACATCAGCAGAATATGAGTTAGAGATTAGCTTATATTATACTTCTGTATTCTGTGTATATTCATCGGCCAGGCCATACACCCCACAATGAAGCTAAGAGAAGGTGGGGGATATAGTAAAGCAAGCCATACGAGTTACAGCGAAACTTAAGGTAAGATGGTGGAAAAGATAATATATCCAGAATGATAACGCTAGAGTTGTTGTTATAGATATTTGGATTTATTTATGATTCTCTAACCAATTATTCATTTCCAATCTTTACATTATGAGACCTGAAGATTCCCCCTTTTTAAATTCCCCCGTAGATAAAGCCCTTACCGTATATAATCATTATAAGCCTAGTTTTTCAGCACAAAAAATGTGCCTGAAAAACACCGAAACTAGCTATACCTCATAGTATCATAGTATATAATGATAGCATATAAGGCCTAGAAGAGACGCCAAAAGTACCATCAAGTCAAACCTTCAAGAATTATAATACAATTTGTTACACATAACCCGCTGATTATTTTTGCTACTCCAGAAAGTCATCCAGGACTCTCTCCTTGAACACAGTGTACACTATTGAGTACGGCCAAAACAACTCATGCATTGGCAGAGCAGAGAGTTTCAAAAGTTCTCACTGTCTACAGTAAAGAACCGTTGCCTTATGGTGATGGTAGAATCGCTCTCCTCTAGGCGCAGAGGTATGCCCCCCTTGTCCTGGTCACAGGCCGAGGTATTTAAAAAGATTTTGAGAGAGATCCTTTTTTGTACTGTCCGTTCAGGTATTTGCTACATTGCTAATGAGGGTCCCCCTCAGTAGTCTTTTTTCCCTAACTGAATAATACCCAAAATTTCGAATCTGTCATTGTATCTTAGTCACCCCATTCCCTAATAATCTTGGTTGACTCTCCTCTGCACCCGATTCCAGCTCTACTATATACTTTTATACACTTGGTGCCCAAAACTGTCCACAATATTAAATGTGTGTGCTGACCAGGGTCTGACCAGGGACCAGGGCAGGGCAGAACCCCCAGCCAGAAAATATGCTCTTTATCATGAGAATCTATTCCTATCTTGATAACATCCAATAATTTTAATTTTGCTTTAGCCAGCAGCAGCGCCCTGGCCTCTGCAGTCAAATAAAATTGAAGTTACCTCACCACCAATTACGCCCAAGTCCTTTTCAGCGTCAGTTTTAAGAAGTAATTGACCGTTTCGAACATAATTTATCTTTTTGTTTCCATGGACCCAAGTGAATAACTTTAATTTATCTACATTAAACCCATCAACCATTCTCTGCCCCATCCCTCATAGCCTTCCAACAAATCCCTCTGTAACTGCTAAACTATCGAACCTCAGTATTTATTACCGTTACACAGCCAGCCTCTCATCGGCCAAATATTGAAACTTGACTGTCAGCTAAACCCATATACAAGGGCATTAATAATATTAAAAAAGAAGTGGCCCAAATACTGACCCCTGTGGACACTCCACTGGTAAATCAAAACCCAATTGAGAAGGTGCCATTAATGACCACCCTCCGTTTTCTATCACTAACGCAGTTACTTACACAGATTTTCTCATATTCACACAGTCTCATTTTATTTATACAAACTTTCATGTGGACCACGGTTGTCAAATGCCTTTGAAAAGTCCGATATACAACTCCACGGATCCCCCAGAGCCAGTCTTGAACTTACCTCCCTGTAGAAAGAAACCAATCAGATTAGTCTGACGGACACACCGATTCTCAAAACCAATGCTGACGCTGGAGTTATAAGGTTGGCACAGGAGATATCAGGATTAGCCATATCTAATAAACCCCCTCAAATATTTTCCCCACCACAGACAGTAGAGTTAGGGTCTTGTAGATTTCCAGACGATCGCCTATTTGATACCTTTTTTGTATATTGACGTATACCACAGTTGCTATGCGCCATTCCTGTGGAACATAACCAGTCCTCAGTGAATCTTCAAATATTAAAAATAACGGTCTCTGTCATCACCGTACATAATTCATGCCGAACCCGCGGGGGGTATGCAATATGGCCAACGGTGGATCCGTGATTTGTCCGTCCATATTAGGTGGTTGCAGACTCGGGCGACGCACGTACCTCTTCCTGGGTTTAGAGCGAGTCAAAAAAATAAAATAAATCAAAATCGCCATTTTTGGTGGAACCCCATAGATTTCGGTGCGAAAAGTGTATTGTTGTGCTCGCCACGACGGGGAAGGCGGGGAGCTATATTATAAAACTGGGGACCGGGCTGGCAGGCTATAAAACTGGGGCAGGGGCGGCTGGCAGGATATATACACTGGGGCAGGGGCTGGCAGTGCCTCTATATACACTGGGGCAGGGGCTGGCAAGCTATAACACTGGGGCAGGTGCTGGGGCGCTACCTTTTCCCAGCCTCCCCGCTTTATATCGAGTCAATAGGTTTTCACAGGTTTTTTGTGCCGTTAAAATTAGGGGCCTCGGCTTATACTCGGGTCGGCTTATACTCGAGTATATACGGTAGATATTTTTATGGGTGCTATCAGTATGCTGTTTGTAGGTGTTTATCATTTCTATTTGTCCATATATGAAGGGGGCGGTTGAGAATAGTGGGGGTAGTGGATAATTAAGTTAAGCTACCCCCCTCACACACGAGAAGAATATCAATAATTTCACAAGCTGATGTCAAAAGCCCTGATGATTGAACGGCGTCGGCCCATCCAAACATCACTATTAGAGTTAGATTATGCGGGTTCCCTGAGGGCTCACGAGGGGGCCCCCACGAAGGATGCAGGAGGATTCTTGGCGGAATGTTAAACAATGGCTGGGAGAAGATTTTTTTTTGCATCTAAAAACAGTTCATAGAGTAGGGCCACATAGAATTCCTCTAAGCGCTCCTCACACCGGATCCTCCCCAAGGCCCTTGCTTATAAAAATGGTCTTGTCCCTCACGCGAGAGGAGAGTGAAGTGATGATGCAAGAGAGTAGCACGAAAAGTGTCGATTTTAAAATGCGAATAACGAGTGATAAGTGATAATAGACTTTACCAGACTACGCAGCAGTTCAAAAAAGGAAGAAAGATTGGCAGGCAACTTTAGAACGTCGTAAAAAAGAGGAGGGAAAATGTATGCAATATGCTCTTTTGTTTCCAGCTAAACTGAGGGTGATCCACAGGATAAAACTACTTCTTTACTAATGGCTGAGGAGCCAGAAGAATTGGTTGGACTCATATCAAAACCCAAGAAAAATAAGAAAAATGGATAACATAAAGTATGAGGTTTTAGAAAGGAAGGAAGGGGGGGAGGGGGCGTCATTCTGGTTGGAGTCCATAAGTGAAAGAGGTATATGTTACTAATGAGTGGGGGTTTGGCGCAAAGGAATTTTTTATTTTTATTTTATTTTTTGGTTTTATGCGTAAGATCGTGTCATGTAGTGGTGAGAGGATGAGCGATAGGACTAAGAGGTTTAGCTGTGGTTAGTGCCCTGGCAATGTATATAATGCCAAGAAACACATATTTTAAGAGGCGAAAGTTAATTTGTTGAGGAAAAGATGGATAGCTGAAAATTTTATCTCAGGCGTGGGCTACTATCCACGCTTAGGCCTAATTGTATGTCTTCAGGATTATAGTAGTGTGGAAAGACACACAGGGAAGATTATTTGTTGCACTGTCTATAAAAGGATAGAGTGTCTACTTGGACCTCTGTTTGTATGTGGAGGTGTGACAGAGGATTAATATATAGCCTACAAAAAATAGATTTGGAGTATCGCTTTCTTATTTTTGAGGTGATTACAATGGGGTAGGTTTGGATGTTTTATTTGGCTTTTGTAGGTTAGGTATAGGGATAGGACGGGTCTAGAACCGTTAGAAATAGCGATCACCACAAATTGGGACAGAAGAAAGAAGTGGTGTAGGGATATTAGAATGGTGTTTTAGATATAACAATCAGAGAAGAAGAGTCTCATGTTCTTATCCAAGAAGAAGGTGAAAGGCAATCAGGCCCGGATTACCTTTTCTGAGGATAACCTGAGATTATTTATGCTGAGCCTTCGAGAATAACTAGTTCTCTGTCAGACATGATGTTAGGCATGTGAAAACAGGAAACTTCCCCAGCATTATCACACACTAAAACAGTGATCATCAAACCCGGATTATTCAAAAAACCTCTAAAACAACAGATTGATAAATACAGGGACCATCTTGTACAACAGCGACGGCCAATAAAAACATTTATAAAAAACCTATGAGGCGAGAAACATGAGCCCTGGATCTTATCTGCTTGGGGCCCCAGGTAGAGGTGGGAGCGAACTGGTCATGAAGCCCTGCATGAATGTTACAGACCACTTGCAAGGTGTTGAATTCCTCATTAATTATATCCCATTCTGTCCTTTCCTCTGTGTCCTTAAAAGGGCCCATTTTAAATAGTAATGTGCCAACATCCCCTCCATTAGTGTGGTCCTCTCTGGAGACAGAGAAATGTGCAGCCATTGGGAGATCTTTTCGTTCATTTTTAACCATGTCAGATCGGAGCGAAGTTATACGTTGATGGAGTCTCTGACCTGCTTTCCCCAACATAAAGGCCTGGTGGCTTGGCACACTGCTGACACATAATAAGGTAAAACTACACATTACCAAAGGAGAATAAAGGAAAAAATATAAACATATGGAAAATCTAGTCTTTATTAATCATTACAGAAATATAAAAATGGACACAACAATAGAAAGATCTTGATAAAACACGAAAGCAATGCATGATATAACCAAGAATACGTGTAAAAGGACAATGCTAGATTAAAAGTGGCGAGTAATAAGGACACGCGTCAGACAGGGAAGCAATGTGAATGGCCACAAACGTAACTGTGCAACAATGAAAAACAAGTCTAAGCAATAATACCATACCACAACTGAGAACAGGCATGCCCCAACCAGACATAGAGTTTCAGCATAAGAGCCTTTTCAAGGGCAGTCGGGTCACTCCCTTGGAAAAAGCCTTTATGCGAAACAAGTGTCGGGCGTTTGAGGCCTTGGGCAGTGCCAGTTTCGTTGTTGGTTATGGCCTATTATGGCTTAGAATTGATTTTTGCATTGTTGCAACAGTTACTTTGTGCAATTAAATATTGACTTCACCATGTTCTGCCCGATGTCCTGATTACCTATACAAATGTAATCTAAATTGTCTATCTTTACATTATTCTATGGTACATGCATTGCGTTATTGTTTTTAATCTTCATTCTCATGGGGCTCTGCCATTTAATTTTGTATATGCATTAAATACAGGACTATATTTTCCATATAGTTTATATTTTTTCCTTTATTTACGTTGGTAACTGTGTGTTGTATGGTATTTTGAGCGGGGATAATGCATATGTGCACTACTTGTATTGCCCATATCCCCTAACTCTATACTATAATAGTATCTGACACATAATAAGGTAGACCACATTAAAGACTCATAACAGTTTTTCGAGGATCGATTTGGCTCTGGGGAATGACCTGATGCTTCTGGAAATTCAGGAAGTAAAATATGGTATGCATAGTTTTTCGGATCACTTACCTCTTCTCAAATTAGAGAGGAAAGGAGTAAGAAAACCCCACGGTGGAAAATAAATAGCTATTGGTTAAATAAAATAGATTGTCATGATAAGATTAGGGAGGAATTATCTGCATTTTTTGCAGAAAATGGAAATAAGTTAGGGGAAGTTGGGATTTGGGAGTCAGCAAAGGCCATCCTGAGGGGTAGATATGCCTGGGAGGTGAAAAAATTTAAATCTATTTTTTTTCAAAAGGATAAAGAATAGTGATGAGCAAGCACTAAAATGCTTGGGTGCTCGTTATTCGAGACAAACTTTTCCTGATGCTCGAGTGCTCATCTAGAATAACGAACCCCATTGAAGTCAATGGGAGTCTCGAGCATTTTTCAAGTGGACCAAGGGTCTGCACAGGGAAGCTTGGCCAAACACCTGGGAACCTCAGAAAATGATGTAAACACCACGAAAATGGACAGGAAACAGCAGGGGCAGCATGCATGGATGCCTCTGAGGCTGCTTAACCGCACCATTATGCCAAAATTATGGGCAACAGCATGGCCATGACAGAGTGACCGAATGAGGCTAGATAGCCTCTAAAAAATGCAATAATTGACCCTGACACTATAGGGGACGGCAGGCAGAGGCAGCGGCAGCAGTGGCAGGCTAGAGAGTGTCATGGCGACATACCCCAAATGGACTCAGGCTTCAAACCAATGGGTGGCAGAGAGGAACCAAAGGAGGTGAGCAAGAAGCGCTGAAATGATTTCCTATGTCAACAAAAGGTTGACGGTATATTTAGTCGGTAACACAGCATGGTGGCGACATAGTGACCAAGTTCAATAACGTATCTGGTGAAGCACCCGAAAAATGAGCCAGCTCGTTTGATAAGGGGACGACATGTGGAGGCAGCCATGGAGACAACTTCCATGATTAAGAGTGACAGTATGGGGCATCCATATTGCTTCTATGATTGAAACTTCAGGTCTCCAGCATGGCGGCGACAGATGGGCCGAGTTCCATTATGTATCTGGTGAAACACCTGAAAATTCTGCCTGACACAGCTCGTTTGATAAGGGGATGATGTGCTGTATATCCTCTCGTGCTCCAGCGTCTGGGGTATAGAGAGTTGAAAGTTGCGCATGGAGACATTGGTGGACACTGTGGAGGATCGTGGAGGCAAAATGGACAGGAAACAGCAGGGGCTGTATGCATGGATGCCTCTGAGGCTGCCTAATCTTGGGATGGAGCTGGCGGTCCACTGCCAGGCGAGCTTTCGCCTGTCCAAGCCCCTGTCTCTCGGCTCCTCCCCACCCAAAATGGGCCTGGGGGCCAGAAGCGTTTACTTTGAAAAAATTATAATTTTCAAAGCAGGCCGGGTCGTTTGAATATTTCACCTAGGAATAATGGAATAGCATAGTGGTTCTATTTTTAATTGTTTTTACGGAAATGGTTCCATGATTAAGAGCGACAGTATGGGGCATCCATATTGCGCTGCTATGATTGCAACCTAGGAATAATGGAATAGCATAGTGGTTCTATTTTTAATTGTTTTTTCGTAAATGGTTCCATGATTAAGAGCGACAGTATGGGGCATCCATATTGTGCTGCTATGATTGCAACTTCGGGTCTTCAGCATGGCGGCGACAGGTGGGCCGAGTTCCAAAATGTATCTGGTGAAACACCCGAAAATTCTGCCTGACACAGCTCGTTTCCAGCTTTGAAACCCAGTAGTTGTAGGGAGCTGTGTGATCATTTAGCACAATGGTATGGTCAGCTACGTACTCCCTCACCATCTTTCTGTAAAGATCAGCCCTACTCTGCCGAGACTGGAAACTGGCAAAGGCTTTGTAAAGCGTACCCCTGCCAGGGCTGGACAAGCTGCCTGCTTGCCTACTCTCCTTCGCTACTTGTCCCGCAGAAGTATACCCTCTGCCGCTAGCGCTGTCAGAAGGGAAATACTTTTTCAGCTTGTGCACCAGGGACTGCTGGTATTCATGCATTCTCACACTCCTTTCCTCTCCAGGGATGAGAGTGGAAATATTTTGCTTGTACCTTGGGTCCAGGTACCTTGGGTCCAGTAATCGGTGCTGGAATAAATTCTTTGAACACAAGGGTCAAGGGAAAGGCAGCATAGCATGAAATCTGCCATATGCGCCAGAGTACCAACACGCAATAATTCACTTCCCTCACTGGCCTGACTTTCCATTTCCTCCTCCTCCAACTCCACTTCTTCTGCCCATACATGCTGAACAGTGAAGGACTGAACAATGCTCCCCTCTTCTGTCTCGCCAGGAGGAGGGGTGGGAGGAGGAGGAGGCATAGTATGCCTTTGAGACCTGGACCTAGGTAGGCCCCGCAATCCTCAGCGTCGGCAGTATATGAGCAGCCCCAGGGTCAGACTCGGTCCCAGCCTCCACCAAGTTAACCCAATGTGCCATCAGCGATACATAGTGGCCCTGCCCGGCAGCACTCGTCCACGTGTCCGTGGTCAGGTGGACCTTGTCAGAAACGGCGTTGGTCAGGGCACGGATGATGTTGTCTGACACGTGCTTGTGCAGGGCTGGGACAGCACATAGGGAAAAGTAGTGGCGGCTGGGGACCGAATACCGAGCGGCGGCCACCGTCATGAGGTTTCGAAAGGCCTCGGTCTCTACCAGCCTATAGGGCAGCATCTCCAGGCTAAGCAGTTTGGAGATGTGGACGTTGAGGGCTTGGGCGTGTGGGTGGGTTGCACTATAATTCCTTATGCGCTCCAGCGTCTTGGGTATGGAGATCTGAACGCTGGTGGATGCTGTGGAAGATCGTGGAGGCGAAGATGGGGTTTTCGCACGGGAGGTATTTGGGCTGGGGTCCTGGGCAGGGGGCTGACTAGCAGATGACACAGGGGAAGGAGCAGTGGTGTGCCCGGCCAGAGGTGAATGGGCTTGGTGCCATTGAGTGGAGTGTTTAGCATTCATATGCCTGCGCATACTGGTGGTAGTTAAGCTAGTAGTGGTGGAACCACTGCTGATCCTGGTTTGGCACAGGTTGCACACCACAGTCCGTCGGTCATCAGGTGATTCTTTAAAGAACCTCCAGACTTCTGAAAATCTAGCCCTTGCCACGGGGGCTTGACTACGTGAAACATTTGGCGCTGATGCACCAGCTCTGGCCCTGCCTCTCCGTCTGGCCCCACCACTGCCTCTTCCAACCTGTTCTGCTATAGGACTCGCCTCCGTCTCAGAAGCACTGTGTTCACCCGGCCTATCAACCCAGCTTGGGTCTGTCACCTCATCATCCCTCAGTCTGCTCCCCCCTCTGACTTCCTGCCCTGACAACAACTTCACCACTGTCTGAGAACCGTGTCTCCTCATCGTTCGACACCTCTTTACACACTTCTTCCACTACGTCAATAATGTCATCATCACCCACAGACTGCGACTGGTGGAAAACCTGGGCATCGGAAAATAGCTCAGCAGCAACCGGACAAGTGGTTTGTGACTGTGGCAATTGTCCAGAAAACAGTTTCTCAGAGTATGCCGGTTCAAATGCAAAATTTTGCTGGGAGGGGGAAGACTGGGGGGAAGGAGGCTGAGGTGGAGGAGCTGGAGGAGTGCTGATTTCGGTGACACGGGTGGACTGCGTGGAAGACTGACTGGTGGACAAATGGCTAGAAGCATTGTCCGCAATCCACGACATCACCTCTTCGCACTGTTGAACGCACTGATGAACCTAGGGAGTGTAGCACTGCGGCGTTCCCCTGCTCCCTCATCAGCCACCCAGGACCACGGCCTCTGACCCCTGCAGTAGTTGGACGCCCACGTCCACGCCCTCGTCCTCTACCCCTAGCCTTCGGGTTAAACATTTTCAAAATTAAAGTATAAACTTTAAAAAAAATTTTTTGTGTTTTTTTTTGGCTAGTTTCTAACCTACACTGACAGCACACAACTGGATTTTGTGCTATGCCTGATGACTTTGAGTTATAAAAAGAAATAAACATAAAAAAAAAATAAATCAGAAGACTGTGCCTAATTCAAATCAAACCCCTAATAAATTGTCCCACTTTGGTGTTTGAGGTGGATATGTGTGTCACTAAGAGCTAAACACAACGGTCGCAAGTCTCCCTGCAAATTCCTCACAATATGGTACTAGCTGCACTACTAGTGGCAGCAAGCCCAGCCACAAGCAAACCAAAAAAAAGTTAAATATAACGCTATTGTAGGCCTAAGTAAGCCGTTGGGGTTCTCCTATGGCTATTTTCTAGCCTACACTGAAAGCACACTGCTTTGCCAGATTACTTTGAGTTATAAAAAGAAATAAACGTAAAAAAAAATAAATCAGAAGACTGTGCCTAATTCAAATCAAACCCCTAATAAATTGTCCCACTTTGGTGTTTAAGGTGGATATGTGTGTCACTAAGAGCTAAACACAACGGTCGCAAGTCTCCCTGCAAATTACTAACAATATGGTACTAGCTGCACTACTAGTGGCAGCAAGCCCAGCCACAGGCAAACCAAAAAAAAAGTAAATATATAACGTTATTGTAGCCCTAAGAAGGGCTGTTGGGTTCTTGTAGAATCACTCCTGCCTAACACTATTCTAATAGAACACCCTAACGCTTTCCCTGACCAGCAGCAGCTCTCTCCCTAGCGGCATCCAGACAGTGAATGATCCGAGCAGCGCGGGCAGGGGCTAGTCTATTCCAGGGTCACCTGATCTGGCCAGCCAACCACTGCTATCGACGTGTAAGGGTACCAGACCCATGCTGGGTGGAGTGCAGAGTCTCCTGGTTTGTGATTGGCTCTGTTTCTGGCCACCAAAAAACAAAACAGCGGGAGATGCCATTTTCTCGAGCTGGCGTAATACTCGTACAAGCAACGAGCAGTTTCGAGTACGCTAATGCTCGAACGAGCATCAAGCTCGGACGAGTGTGTTTGCTCATCTCTAGTTGAGGTTTATATCGCAGCTATATAGAGAGGGAATCTTTAAATCCTTTGAAGTACTGGCTAAAGAATTTAACCTGGGTGTTGGAGATATCTTTAAATATATAAAATTGAGATCGATTTGTAGGAGTTTGAGTATTTACTGTTTGGGAAGTCAGGGAAACACTTGTTTTATGGGTATTTTGAGTAAAATGACTTTGTCTAGTATATATGACACAATAATACATAAAATCACTCAAAAGATATAGTTTAGATGTATACAAAAATGGAATGAGGATTTTGGGAAGCACGAGGATGGAGAGGAAGTTTGGAAGTATGTGATGCAGACTCCAGCTTTCGTATCCAATAATGGATCTCACAGAATTTTTCAGTTTTTTATAATATACAGATTACATAGGACACCAGAGGAGATGTTTAGGATAGGATATAGGGAAGATAATAAATGCATAAATTGTAAATTAGAAAAAGCTGACTAGGCTCATATGTTCTGGAGGTACCCAAAGCTCTTTAGGTATTGGGAAGAGGTGTTTAATACTATAAATGGAATATTTAATGCTACAATGGTTTTGGATCCATGGGTTGGGGTTCTGGGGTATGTTACAAATTTTAAAATGTTCAAAGAGTAGAAAAGGATAATCTCTCAGATGCTCTTTTTGGTATATTATGTTTTTGGATTTCTGAAAAACCTCCAACATTAGTTTTTTGGAAAAATCTGGTGCATTTCGGAGCTCTATTGGAAAGTATATGGTATAGTGCACAGGGTAAAATAAATATATATGAAAAAAGATGGGGGAAATGGCTAAAATATATGGAGGATTAATCTCTCTAACGAATATACGGCTAAGTGAAAATAGTATGCAGTTACTTTTTTTTTGTTTTTTTCGTGTTTTGTTTTTTGTGCCTCTACCTACTCCAGGGTTGGGTGGGAAGGGAGGGGGGATTAGGAGAAGGGGTATACTAATTGTAATTCGTGTAGATATTATGTGGAAATTCATGTAAGAATCTGAAAACTTCTGTAATGGTATGAATTATTAAAATATGCCTTTTCAATAAAAAAAAAAAAGTTACTGGGGTCCTTGAGAGAGAAAGGACTGACTTCTTTGAAAAATGGTTTCTAAAAATTTTTGACAAAGAGGAATTAACACCTTTACTTTCTGTAGAGCGAGAGCCGAAAGGTGCCAACTCAGAGGAAATGTGGCGTTTGACTCAACTAATCGGTGACCATCCCGACACTATTCTTCCACTCAGTAAACAAAAACCCTAGATAGCCCTATCTCCCATAAACTGTTGGGAGAGTTGAGGGGGTACGGTATTTTGCTAGATTATCTGATCTTACATCTATATTTATGCAGATACTTGTCCAGTTCTTTAATAAATATTACTTGAATATAAGCAACGTTTTAGCCAATGTGTAAAAAACTAAACCCTTGTCATTCGTGCCAGTCCCATTCCCATCCCTAAAGTGAATGAAGAGAAGCAGCTCTGTACATCCTGTGCTCAGCGCTCCAGGCAACCCAATGTTTTTAGTGCCATTGGAGCTGCTAAAGTTTGATGCTTCATAGTTTGGGGCCGTGGCACAGTAGTAGGAGAATTTATGATGACTTTGTCCTGTCGCCCATAGCACATCTCAGCACAAACATGGAGAGGAGGAGAAAGTCACTGCCAGAACAGGCTCAGCCCAGCGAGAGCAGACTGAAGCTGGTTCTCAGCAGGAGGAGTCCCTATGGGTAGTGGATAGTGGGTCCATGAAATGACCAGGTGTAGATTGATGCTCTACCAGACTGACTTAGATAAATGTGTTTAGACACTTTATTTTGTTTGCTGCACCTTTCGAATGCATAATGCTATTTTCCTTAGCTAAAGTAAATTTACACAGGGGTCCAGGTGGAGTAAACATTTTCCCACCCAGCAATTAAAAGAGCGGACCTGTTCTTTAGTACCATGTTCCACTATACAAGTCTCAGTCTGCCTCTTGGTACTACGTACCCAATCTGATGGTGTTGGTTGAGGAGGATTGAAATTGACTTTCCACAATGTGTCCATGTCCATCTCCCTTATGGTTTGAGTATAGAAATGCAGCTTTTTAGGTAGTCTGAGCATTAAAATACAGTTACTGCACTGTAGGACAATATGAATATATGCACTAAGTTCTTCAACCTAAAATGGGCAATTCTTAAATTATGAAATTTAAAGTTCTATCCCTCTCTGGTCAAAGGGTCACATGTCCCAACTGGCCAATCACATCAGCAGTTTTTACACTGCTAATTAATACAGTATGAGTATAGAAATGCAGTTACCATCATTGTACCATTAGACAGTATAAGAATAGAAATGCCCTGCAGTCCATCAATAAGTTTTTCCAGTTGAGCTCTAATGCCAGACCTGAAACCAAATATTTTGCATGGACTCAGATCGGGTCTGCACAACACTACTCATGATGCATGGGCAGTACGGTGGTCCAGTGGTTAGCACTACAGCCTTGCAACACTGGGGTCCTGGGTTCAATCCCATCCAGGTCAACATCTGCATAAAGTTTGTATGTTCTCTCCGTGTTTTTGTGGGTTTCCTTCTGGTCCTCCAGTTTCCTCCCACACTTAAAAAAAAGAAAAAGCCCAAAAATAGACATAGAACTGCCCCATGGAGCTGGTCTAATAATAAATAACCCCCTTAATCTCTATACCATAAACCCTACAGACCAAATTTTTTAAAAAAGGTGATTAAAATATATACAGTTCCCCCCAAAATGAATTATAAAGTATTAAATACATACATAAATTGATTGATCAGGCAGCGGCACTAAGTCTCGTTACAGGCTTCAAAAACAAAAGCTCAATACATAACTATAGCACCAGAATCAAATTTTGTGTGTAACTAAATGACCAGATCAATGCTCATTGGACAACTACACTCACCGGCCACTTTATTAGGTACACCATGCTAGTAACGGGTTGGACCCCCTTTTGCCTTCAGAACTGCCTCAATTCTTTGTGGCATAGATACAACAAGGTGCTGGAAGCTCCTCAGAGATTTTGCTCCATATTGACATGATGGCATCACACAGTTGCCGCAGATTTGTCGGCTGCACATCCATGATGCGAATCTCCCGTTCCACCACATCCCAAAGATGCTCTATTGGATTGAGATCTGGTGACTGTGGAGGCCATTTGTGGTCCAGTGACCTCATTGTCATTTCAACGAAACCAGTCGAAATGATTGCCAGCTTTAATGAGACCTGGCGCATTATCCTGCTGAAAGTAGCCTTCAGATGTTTTGGGTATTTTTGGTACATTGTTGTCAATAAGGGATGGACTGGTCAGCAACATACCCTCAGTAGGCTGTGGCGTTGCAAACTGATGCTCAACTTGGATATCCCACCCCAAGGGGCCCAAATCTTGCCAAGAAAATATTCCCCCACACCATGAGCCCTTTAACCCCTACCACCTATTAGCCCTAGCCTGAACCGTTGATCCAAGGCGATGGATCCATGCTTTGATGTGTGTTGTTACTGGACCCATATACCTATTGACCCTTACCTACCGATGATGTCGGCAGCAGAAATCTCGAGCTATTAGCATACCAGCAGCAATGGTTTTCCATCTTCTATCTACTGGTCTCGCAATTTTTCGGTTCGATTAGCTTTTGTGTCAAATTGTAAGCCGAGGGATCAGTTTTTCCTGTTCTTAGGAGCTGAAAGGAGTGGGCACCCGGTGGTGGGTCTTTCTGCTAGCTGTGCCCATACTCTCAAATCTGACGTATTGTGACGTTTCAAGAGTTCCTCTGGCATACCCTTGGTTTGTAAGCGGCGGTGATTTGAGTCACTGTTGCCTCTCTCTCAGCTCGAAAGACCAGTCGCCGCCATTCTCCATTCTATCGCTCTGACCTCTGGCACCAACAAGGCATTTCCGCACCACTAGAACCTGCCCGGCATCAGCAAATGACTTGGATGTTTTTTTCTTTTTCTGTACCATTCTCTGGAAACTAGAGAATGGTTGTTGCGTTAAATCCGCGGTATATCGCAGTTTTCTTGAAATACTCAGAACCTATTCCCTTCTGGCGCC